>JAODLD010000040.1:16924499-16939548 GCA_026781065.1 Mormyrops boulengeri | reverse complement strand
TATTAGTTAAGTTCTCCCCAAACGAGCTTGATGGGCCGAATGGCCTCCTCTCGTTTGTAAATTTCTTATGTTCTTACGTATAGAAAATCAGAGAACAGTCCAAAAAACAAAGGGATAGGATATACCGTGTGACTTCAATTTGAATGAGTTTGGGGCTTTTTGAGATTATTTTCAGTACATTGGGGCAAAAGAACATGTTCTGATCCCTTTGCTTGAAGATACTTTCTCACTTTATCCTGGTTCTGCTGTGCATCTTGCCACATATTAATTAAAACCTTCTGTGTTGGGATGTGTTAACATTTGAAGCAGTTGCTTTATTTGTTTAGAACTAACAACCCTGTGTGCCAACAGTGCCAGTTATTTATATATTTATAATTCAGGTTCCGGAGTGTTCTATAATACCTTCCATTCTGTGGTTTCTGGGAGAAGTTCAGTTGAGGGCCTCACTTGTACGGCAAACTTACTTCTGGCCTGCTATTTTTCTAAAAACAGTGTGTTTCTTTCCTAAAAAAGCAGTTTTTCTTTAAGAATATTAGAACAGAATTGATTAGAATATAATAATGTGTAGTATAATATCTATACATGTATTTATTTGTATAATTCGCATTTGTAAATTTACAAATCCACATTCACAGCTGGTTGATCAACAACAAATTAATCACGCAAACTAATCAGGAAAATGCTACATAGGAACATATATTTTTAGAAAAAAATATTAGTCAGCTAAAAAAAACATTAGAAGTTTTTGTTTGTCACGGGCTTTTACATGTTTTTGAATTCAGAAAACTGGTCTGAATAAGGAAATGGATGAATGGATGGATTATGTAGAGCGTGTGGCCGTACCAACCCTGCGGGCCCGTATGCGGTATGTTACTGGCAGCAGTGTCTGTGATTTGTATGAGTATGAAGGTCTGCCACTTCCATGGGGCTTTTCCCCAATAACAAACACATGTCCACGTCTGCTGCCCTTCCACACACACACACACACACATTAATAGAAGTGAGTGGGAATGACCCCATAAAGCCACAGGACATATGCAGATTGAGGACTTCCTCTTGGAAGACTGTTTTCAAACCATGCAGAGTGAAGATCTGGCTCGATGTTACCCACACCCGTGGAAGGAAGCACTGTCACAATTTGACTTTGGTGTTTAATTTAAAAATTTTAAACTTAAGAAGGTTATCCACTTATGTCGTGAAAGATTATTCAATGGCAGATAAAGCACCCCTTTTCTAACAAATTGTTCTTCCTTAAACATCTTAATTTTGTTTATTTTTTAATCCATTGTTACTACATTCCTGAGTGTGGTCCAGCCCATAAGTTTGGTTCTGGTGAACTTCTGCTTCCTCTTCATCACTGCAACAGTATTTATGGTGTGTTGTGAAGACTGACACTAATATATTATAAAGGGATTATTAGAATATTTTCAGTGTTAAATATATTATTTTATTAATATATTTTAGTCTTCTGTCTTAACTAAAATGTATTTGAAATTGTAACCAACAACTTCCATACACACAATAAAAAGCCAATAAAATCTCTGTACATTTATTTTAATAACGGATTTTTTTTTTGGATTCGGGGGGGGGGGGGGAGGCAATAAAACCCAGTCAATATCATATACCAAGGAAAATTCCAAGGGACTTTGCTCTTTGCTACCCTGGGAGCACAAGGGCCAAAAAACAGTTTTATATCCATGTCCTGAATTTTTGGCTGCCAGCTGTGAGCATTCTTCAGCAACATGCATAGCTGTACACTTTTGAAGTAACCTACTTAACACAGGAAATAAAATCAAAGAGAAAATGTCTTGTGGTACAAATGTCTAGCGAGTTTTATATTAATGAGTAAGGCTGAAATTGGTGTTTATATAAACTAAAATTCCCTAAATGCTTATTCAGTTTTTTGTGTAGTATAAATGTCCCACCTTACCGGACTGTACACCTACATTTTCAGATTCTGCACTGAATGAGTAGCTTATCTGAAGGAAACGCATCCATGAATTATGATCGTATGCTGATAGTGCTCCTCAGTGGACTTCCATCACAGCATGCATGGCTAGATGGATGGATGGATGGATGGCTGGATAGACAGAGTTTTATGAAATCATTTTGCATGAAGAGGTATAGTACTGCACTATTCCTGCAACCTGCTTATGTTCACCCTTCTGATCATGGTCTCGGTTGCAAAGCTCATGCATAACAGCACTTCCTACCTCCTCATGCAAAGTGCTGCCCCAATTTACCAAAGATCTATACCTATAGATATGGAGTTTGTGGCACATTTGTGGTCTCGTTCTATTTAAATAAAATGCATGAGTGAGAATTCAAATACAGGGAAGCATTCTAGATCACCCCTCCATGAACTGCTACCTTACTGTAGTGCTGGAGTTTGTATGCCTCAATGAACCTAGCTACAATATATGGACAAAAATACGGAGAATCACCTTTTAATCATTGATTTCAGATGTTTCATTCAGACCCATTGCCACAGGTGTAAAAAATCAAGCACCTAGTCATGCATTGAGGTTTACAAACATTTGTGAAGGAATGGGTCGTTCTGATGAGTTCAGTGTATTCAACTGTGGCACTGTCATAACCAGTTTGTGAAATTTCTTCCCTGCTGGATATTCCACGGTCAACTGTAAGTGGTATTATTGCAAAGTGGAAGCATTTAAGAACAACAGACACTCATCCATGAAGTGGCAGACCACATAGAGTAACAGAGCAGGGTCGCCGAGTGCTGAGGCATAGTACGTAAAATTCTCCAACGCTCTGTTGACTCAAACTTCCTGTGGTATTAACCCTAGCACAAAAAATTTGCACCAGAAGCTTCATGGAGTAGGCTTTCATGGCCGAGCAGCTGTATGCCAGCCTCACATCACCAAGGGCAATGCCAAGCTTTTGGATGGAGTGGGGTAAAGCACGCCACCACTGGACTGTGGAGCAGTGGAAACATGTTCTGTGGAGTGATGAATCACACTTCTCTGTCTGGCAATCTAATGGATGACTCTGGGTTTGGCAGATGCCAGGAGAACATTACCTGCCTGACTGCATTGTGCCAACCGTAATGTTTGGTGGAGAAGAGATAATGATATGGGATTTTCAGGGTTTGGGCTAGGCCTCTTAGTTCCAATGAAAGGAAATATTAATGCTTCAGCATACCAAGACATTTTGGACAATTCTATGCTTCCAAATTTGTGGGAACAGTTTGGGGAAGGCATTTTTCTGCTCCAGCATGGCTGTGCCCCAGTACACAAAGCAAGATCCATAAAGATATGGCTGGATGAGTTTGATGTGGAAGAACTTGACTGGCCCACACAGAGCTTTGACCTCAACCCCATCGAACACCTTTGGGATGAACTAGAATGGAGATTGCCAGGCCTTCACATCCAAAATCAGTGCCTCTGACCTCACAAATGCTCTTCAGGGTGCATGGGCAAACATTCTCACAGACACACTACAAAATCTTGAGGAAAGTCTTCCCAGAAGAGTGGCAGCTTTTATAGCTGCAAAGGGAGGACCAACTCCATATTGATGCCTGTGGATTTAGAACAGGATGTCATAAAAGTTCCTGTAGTTGTAATGGCCAGGTGTCCAATACTTTTGTCCATATAGTGTGGTGTCGGGGGCAATTGCCCCAGGTAGGATCCCCCAAGGCAAAATAGTCCTTGGTAAGCAGCCAGACTAAGAATGATTTGATCAACCTTTATGATGACAGCAAACAACATGGAACCAGAAACCTCACCTGAATTAGAAAAACCGGGGCTCTGCCCTGGATCCAGGCCTGGAGCTGGGAGCTCGTCGGCTAGTAGCTGGTGGTTGGGCCTCCACCCATGGGTCTTACGTGACTTTCAGAGCATAAAATGTAATTTGTCTGGCAGGAAATGAGCCTGAGCTATTGTGGGAGATGTACGGATACCATCTAGAAAGAGTTGGGCTCAGCTCAACGTACAGCAGAGGCTCTGGAACCAAACTTCTAGAGAGGGACTAGATTTTGTTCCACTTTGGAGTTGCCCTGGGTGAGAGGCATTGGGCAAATGTGAGTGTATTCATAGCTCCAAGATTCAGTGCTAGCATGATGGAGTTCATCCTGGTGAACGAAAGGGTCACCTCTGCCACCCTTCAACTTCAAGTTATAGGACAGGCTCTGACTGTTGTCTGTACCTATACACCAAACATCAGTTTAGACCATCCTGCCTTTTTGATATTTTTGGGTAGAGTGGTACAGTATAAGGAAAGGTGTGAATGGGAGGCATGGCCTGCCCAGTGCTGTCATTGGACTTCTGTGCTAATCAAAGTTTGTCCATTACAAACACCGTGTCTGAGCAGAGGAGTATTCATATGTGCACTTGGAACCAGAGCACCCTAGGCAGATTGATGATCAATTTTATAGATTACAGCAGATTTGTGATTGCATGTTTTGGACACTCAAGTGAAGAAAGGAGCTGAGCTGTAAACTAATCACCAGCTGGTGATGAGTTGGATCAGATGGAAGCAGAGAATGCTGGACAGACCAGGTAGAACAAATATGCATATGCATAAACATATAGTCAGGGTATTCTGGGAGTGATGGGCAAAGGCCCTTGTCTGGGAATTCTTCAACTCGCACCTCCAGCAGAACATCTCCTGCATCCCATGGGAGACTGTAGACACTGAGTCCAAATAAACCATGTTCCATGCTTCCATTTCTGTGGTGGCTGTACTGCTCCAATTATAAAGTTGCTGGGGCATGTTGCAGTGGCAACTCCCAAACTTGGTGATAGATTCCCGCAATAAAGGCAGCAGTCAGGCTGAAGAAGGAGGCCTTATGAGCTTGGCTATCTTGTGGGACTCTGGAGGCAGCTCACAGGTACTGGCAGGCTACGTGGTGTACAGCCCTAGCAGTTGTAGAAGTAAAGACTCGAGCATGGGAGGAGTTTGAGGACGCCATGGAAATTACATTTGGCCAGCCTCGTAGACATCCTAGCAAACCGTCAGGCAGCTCAGATGAGGGAAGCAGGGCTAGGTGACGATGTTTACAGCAGGGATGCAGTGCTGTTGACCTCAATTGGGGATTTATTGGGGGGTGGAAGGAGTACCATGAGGACCTCCTGAATCCTGTTAAAATCGCCTCATGGAAGAAGTAGAGTTGGAAGACTCAGAGGAGGGCTTGCCAATCACTGGGGCTGAGGTGACTGGGGTAGACAAAACAAAAACTCTTCAGTTGTAAGGCTCTGGTGACGGATGAGATTGGCTCTGCGTTTCTGAGGTCTGTCTTAGCTGACACGCCTCTTCCACATCAGAATCAGAATCAGAATCAGAATCGCGTTTATTGGCCAAGTATGTGAGCGAACACATACAAGGAATTTGATTCCGGTCGATGGTGTCTCCCAAGTACAATAGTAAAAAAAAAAAAAAAAACACAATAACAATATGTAAGTCACAATGGACGATTGCATGGACTTTGGGGACAGTGCCTCTGGATTGGCAGACTGGGGTGGTGGTCCCAATCTTTAAGAAAAGGGACTGGAGAGTGAGTTCCAACTTCAAAGGGATTACACTTCTCAGCTTTCCTGGGAATGTCTATGCCAGGAAACTAGAGAGGAGGGTTCATCCATTGGTTGAACCTCAGATCCAAGAGAAGCAATGTAGAATTCATCTTGTTCATGGAAAATTGGACCAGCTTCTCACCCTCACAAGGACACTGAAGGGTTCATGGGCAGTTTGCTCAACCAGTCTACATGTGTTCTGTTCATTTGGAAAAGGTATAAGACTCTATCCCTTGGGGAGGTCCTGTGGGAGGTGCTTTAGGAGTATGGGGTGCTGGGGATGCTAATCCCGGACAGGTCATTGTATAACTGGAGTGAGAGTTTGGTTTGCATTGCTGGCAGTAAGTCAGACTCATTCCTGGTGGGTGTTGGACTCATCAGGATGTGACATCCAGTGTGCACAGGGGTAGTTTGCAGGTGAATGTGAAGCAGCTGGGAAGAGGATCAGCATCTCCAAGGTGGAGGCCATGGTCCTCAGTCCCCAAAAAAGGGTGGATTGCCCCCTCCCGTTTGGAGATGAGTTACTGCCTCGGGAGATTAACTATCATGGGGGTTCATGTGTGAGGGAAGAATGGAGAAGGACATTGATGGATGTATCGGTGCAACATCAGCAGTTATGCGAACGTTACACTAGTCTGTTATATTGAAAAGAGAGCTGAGCCAGAAAGTGAAGCTATCAATTTACCAGTAAACCTATGATCCTGCCCTCACCTATGGTCACAAGCTTTGAGTAGTGACCGAAAGAATGAGATTGCAGATGGAAGCTGCAGAAATGAGCTTCTTTCAATTAAAATGCTAATTATTATTTTAGCTAGAAGTGTTTTTAAGGGAAAGCAATTGTGTTCTAAGAAAAGTATTAAGGACGCCTATGCGATCCTTGAAGGAATGATTAAGAAACTAATTTCAAGTATAATGAATGCAGCTGATTATACCTGAATCGTCTGCCTCATTTTTATTTGCATTTCACATTCTGTGAAGACTGAGGATGTGTCAGTTGGAGACACTGGGATCTCGGAGGGATGAGCTCTCTCCATCTGCATGACTCAAGTGGGTATTCCCAGGGTGACTCTTACCAACCACAACATTTCCTGTTTTTTACATTTCTTTCAATGTTTTTTTTTTTTTTTTTACCCTGGATGATTCTCTGTCTGCATCTGAGATAGACACTCTGCAGTATCGGCCATTTTGGGCATGCATGCTTTTCCACTAAATTGTTATGACAATCATTGTACAAAAAGTAGAAAACTGGGAATATTTCTGTGGTTCTAGTCAAAGCTTTTCTGTCACAATATTTACTTATCAGCTTGTACTAAAACAGGGGTGTCAAACTCGGTCACGGAAAGGGCCACCAATGAAGTCGCAGGCCGACTAAGGCTTATTTGTTTACTTAATAACAGTATGACCCAAACTTTGCAGTTATGTGGTTGAAATCTTTGTGATATTTAAATGAGATTTACAAGTACAAACACTGAAGGAAGCAGTGTTCCTAAAAATTCTCTTTTTAAATAAAACTGAACAACACCTCTTTGAGATATAGAGGAGAAGGTATAGAAGAATGAGAAGGTACAGAAGAATGAGAAAGTATAGAAGTAACTCAAATGTGTCCACTGTGCTGATGAGCTATTATTCATGTGTTTTAATCTGACCTTATCCACTGGATCTTTCTTTTAAATGAGAAATAGACTGAATTTAGTCCCAGGAAATCAAAACCATCAGATTTTAACTAGAATGTTTGGCTGAATTTCATGCTAACTCTCTGCTGTCGAACTTGTCAGTGGGGGCAGGGGGGGGAAGGAAAGGTGTAGTGCAGATTTGCACAGGCTGGTCCCTGCTTCCCATGGGGGCTGCAATGGTATGCATATTCGTTGTGAGCTATTTGATTACATCATTTTTGGGTTTTGGGGGGCACCATAAAGCGAATTAATACATTTCTTGACATAGGCAGAACCTTAATTCACAAATAGATGTTCAACACGTGAAATATTATGCTAATGGAGGCTGTGAATTGGTTACGGCTAAAGCTGGTTACAGTCAGTCCTAATTGGCAGTTTGGGAACATTTTGGTTTCCCAATAATTTCCACAAACACCACAGAGTCATTGATAAGACCAAGACTGTCTCTGGCCGTCTCTGTTCTACCGAATTTGTGTATGTTGCAGGAAACACATCCGACATGCTAAATCATTTGAGACGGCATCATCTGAGTGTGTTTACGACTGGAGCAAGGGAGAACAAGCCTCTGCAAGATAGCCTTCCAATGGCGTCTAAGGTGCTATTGCCAGGAAATTCAGACTAGGCTGAAAAAATAACGACTACCGACATACGACCGTACTTGGTGTACTTGAGAACACAGGATTTAGCTCAGTATGATTGTTATTATACGGTCTTATTTTTGAATGTTTGTTTATTTTACATATTTATTTTTACATTCTGTAAATAAAGGTCTCTTAGGTTTTGTCGTTCAGGCACACTGACAGACACATCGCCTTTGGTTTACGATTCTTAGTCATTTGGTTTCTGTTTCCAGGTTTAGTAAAAAATAAATTCCAAACAAATTCAGTTTTCCCTTTTATGTAGCTAAAATGATTTTAGAAGCACACTGAATGGAAAGTTCTGGATTAGCAGCCTGGCATGCAGCTGTATGTTGACAATGCCACTGAGAAAATGACATGATACACAATGTAACAGACAAACATAATCAATGGAGATTATACAGTTGAAATATTAATTTAAAATGTTAGCGGGGTAATACTAAGAAACCCACATCAAGAAATGGATGGCGCTAATTTGCATCGTGCTGTCCATGGTACTGAAGGAGTAAAAGGATTCATTTGATGTTTTAAAATTAAAATTAGGAGTGGCTGCCTTTTGTTTTTGCGACGCGTGTGGATTATTATTTGTTTGGTTAGGGAGACAGGTGTTAGTATTGCTGTTTTGTTTCCACCTATTTCCTTTGCACTTAGGGTTAGACTAGTTTTGGGATGTGCTCGTTAGTTGTTTTTTGTTTATTACTTTGGCCTTAGTCACTCCCGAAGTGTGTTGCACCTCGTGTTTGTGAAGTGCCCATGAATAAATATAAAAAAATACAAAAAAAGATGCCTTTGTGTCCCGTGTTCCATTTTCCCGTTCCCTGGTTGTCTCATCTTCCCATTACCCTTTCCCTTTCCCTTCTGTCGGTCTCTAACCCTAGACGGGAGATCATAACAATTCTAATAACCCTCTATTATAGTTTTCTTGTAAGCTCAATTTAAATAAAACAACAATTTCAGTTCTAAAATGCGAGTAAAACAGTGAAGTTTTCACCATAAGCTGTAATAATATTTCTGTATTTTTACATGACCAGTATCCCATCCACAGTGTTCCCTGCCTTGTGTAATATGTTGCCTATGATAGACTCCAGATCCCACCAGATGGATGAATGATTTTATATTAAATGTAGCTACTAAGCACAATTAAAGAGCAAATTTTCAAAACTTACTCAATCCTTTTTTTTGTTGTTTTTGAGATGAGACAAAAAGTCTGCTTTTCTCATCATATATTACAGTATTGCGGGGTTCCCCAATTCGGGTCCGGGAGGCCCAGAATCCAACAAAGTTTGCAGATTTCCTTGCTCAAATCTGCAAGCTATGTTAGATTCTGGTACTTTGCGACCGAAATTGGGGAGGCCTGCAGTATTGTATACCAATGTAAAAATCATGAAATCAGGAAAGCAAAGGAGCTTTTATTTATACTTAAACAGGGGCTGGGAAACTAAACAGACCTCAAGGGGTCAATAAACAGGGAATCAAGAGCAGGGAAGGACATGCAGACACATGCGGACTAGACTTCAGTGTCAGGACTGGGGAGCACAGGACTGGGAGGCACTCTTATACAGGACTGATGAGGGAGCAGGCGAGGGGCAGCTGGAGTGATCCACACGAGGGCTGAAACAAGAGGTAAGACAAAACAAGCAATGGGTGGAGCTCGTTAGAGCCACACTAGGGAGAGAATGTGGGGGCAGGAATGTGGGGCGTGACACAGACACACAATGTTTTTTGCTGAATGATGAATTTTTTCGAATTTAGAATTTAGTGATCAGTGGTCATTGTTGACACACCACAGCACACAGTGCACAACAACGAAATGTGTTCTCTGCATTTAACCCATATGTGACATCGTGACATAGCAGGGGGCAGCTAATTCAGCACCCGGGGAGCAGTGCTTGGGGGCAGTACCTTGCTCAGAGTACCTCAGTGGTGCCTTGCTGTTCGGGGATTCAAACCAGCAATCTTTCAATTGCAAGTGTGCTTCCCTAACATAATATTTCTCTATTTTTGCATGACCAGTATCCCATGCACAGTTAATCTGGTTTTGGTTAACCTTAAGCGATCCCCTTTATGTAAAAATCTATTTCTAAAATGTAACTTTTAGTGTGAGCAGAAGCATTATTTAACGGACAACTAATCAAAGCAAATCCTCATATTTCACTAATTGTCCTTGTTAGATAAAAGGTACAGTTAACAGTGTTTCCTTTAGTGCATATTGAAACATGCCTTGCAATTCAAAAGAAAGCAAGGCTATATTCCACGTTAAATATAACAGGCTACTATTATCAAGTTAAAGTAGATCCTAAACACATGGGGAAGGGCCTATTTATAACACCCATATGTCTATATGAGTTCTATGACATGCATTTTAGGCTTTTTAGTGCTCCAGTAAATTCTGATAAAGAGGTATCTGAAGAATTAAAACTTTGAATGCTTGCTAATTTATTTAGAGATATTATTGTGTATTCGAGTGGCTTTGACAGACACTTATTTTGCACTTTCTAGCTTCTCAGAAAAGAGTTTTAAGTTAAACCCCAGATGATGTAAGCTGCTGGAAGTTAATTAAAAGGATTATTAAGAGTAGCAAATTCTGTGCAGTTCAGCTAACAGAACCAATGATTTTGGATTCAAAGTAAGTAGACTGACTGTTCTAATGTTAATTACATATTAGATTTCTGCATGCCTACATTTTGTAGGTAGAATTAATGGAGTAGTGGACTGGCATGCCTTCTGGAGATTTCCTGCCCCAGGATACCAGGCTGACTGCAGCCCTGCAATGAACTGACATATACTGCATGCTCTCTACTAAATATGTTAATAATCTGAAAAGGTACATAATCCATGCAAGGTAATTAATGATGTATTTCTTATTTGAAAATAATGTTTTTGTGTAAGACTTGTAGATTGCAAAGTAAATTCTAAGTGTGAGCTAATAAATCTAGTGGTTTTTTGAATGATGTGAGCTACAGTAAAGAGCATATTAGTGCATTTTGCAACAACGTGCCATTTTGAGCAACCAGATTCAGTTCTATTTTAACTACTGATCTGAAGCCATTCCAGAAATGTCCTTAAGTAATTGAAATATTTTAAAAGCATAACGTCATGCGCGTTTCCGCTTTTAGCAGAAATACTCATTTATGAACACTAAAACTCATGACATAATTTGCCAAGAGCCAAAATATTCAGCAGTTTGGCAGCGATTCTACTGACAGGGTTATTTTAAACTCAGAAATTAGAATCTTCTGTGGTGACTGTAAAATTTTAGAGTGGAGATTTTTGAAAAGACACCAACAGCAGAGAAGCTGATCCACTGGACGTTTTTTGCTTCTTTATTTTACAGTTCCACCATCCAGCTTTTTTGACACTGACAGCATTAAATTCCGAATAAAAAAGAAATCACATTAATCCAGTTAGTTGCAGAATTGTGCCTGGCAAGCGCAGCCAGCAGTCTTAAGCATTTCAAATGGGCAAAAACATAAAAGCCCTTGGTTTATTGACAGGTTTGTTTTGGCATAAGGTCTTTATAAGATTCTTTGTTTAAGAGAGACCAAAGTAAGAAAATTATTTACTATTATCATAATTTTTTTAGTTAAGAGCATGGTTAAAAGAAAAACTGAAATACTTCATGCTTCATATTTTATGTACTTTTCCTGACAAACACATTTTAAAAAGTGGAACAGGTCTGACGACAGAGAGAAGGAGAGAGAAGTACAGTATGTAAAGTGTTCTTAAAAATGCCAGAATTGAGAAAAGGCCCGGTTATACAGAGACTGAGGCAAACAGGCGGCCTGATTTAGTTTGCCACTCAGTACAAAACAGCCGGTAGAGCTTAGTCAGCAAGGGAAAAATGTGTTAGCGTGCAAGCTGCTTAGCAACCAAACTGTATACAACAGAGCACCCAACTGCTGCGTAAATCGAACCTGGGACCCATTTCCCCTCACCACAAATTCACATAAAAAGAGGCATTATGACTTTGCTAACTGTGTCAACGTGTGGTTCTAATTTTTGCCAACCACTCCTGACTAAAACAGCATAACTTCCTCTTATTCGGATCCCTTAATTGTTATTAAGTTATAAGAACACTTGAAACAGACAAAACAGAGGCATAATACGCTATGAAACATATGACTGAACTGTACTAATAACTGCAAGGTTAAAACTGCATGCATGCAAGGTTAAAACTGCATGCATGTTTCCCTCCAGGTCTTTCTCCCCTTCTGGTGACTTATTTGTATATTGCGAGGCAGGCTTTAACAGTTCCTCCATCTGTTAAATTCAGTTAAATTACATTCAAGTTGTTCCCCTTTCTTGTGTTTTATCGCTTCCAGGAAAAGGCTACATTTGGATATGTACTGGTAACTTAAGTCCCTTACTGAATCGAAATAGGACAGTCAATACGGACATTCTTGCTAGAATCACTAGTCTGGGGAAACACTGACAGTTTACAAATTTACTGTGAACCGCATTGTTCATGGATTCTCATGCCAGGATTGTTTCACACTATGAAACGACTTCCACGTTGGCCTCTTTGTTTATTATGTGGTGATGTATAGGAAGTATGGGAACCCATAAATAACCTGGAGCAGAAGCTAAACTTACATCTAATAAGCAAGTAAACATCTACAACTGCAATACAAGATTCCAGTACAGATAATGACCAGATTCTTGAAAGGCATTCTTTGCAGAGAATTCAGGTAACATGCATCACTGAATACAATGGTGTTTTTTTTTTACATTTTTAAAATAAATGTGGCTGTACTAGAACAATATACTTAAATACAGTTACACTATATTCAGTGAACGTTATGCACAATATACATTGTATAATCCTGTAATGGACCTACACTATTGCCCTAGGGCAGTGTTTCCCAATCCGATACTCTGGGACCCACAGACAGTCCACGTTTGGAGCAGGGAGGGAGCAAAAGCATGAACTGTCTGGCAGGGAACTGGGAAAGAGCAAAAACGTGGACCGGCTATGGGTCCCCGAGGACCAGATTGGGAAACATTTCCCTAGGGTACTGCAGACATGTGCCAGGCAACTCTTAGGATTCCTTTGGTATCTGTACTCACTATGCCTGAGTCTACAGAAGGGGCCCCAGCTCTAGAACACAGGCTGCGTGGCCCCTATTCCAAAGAAAGGACTTCTGGCTTAAGGGGTTAAGGACTCATGACCAGTTTTTGTTTGCACAATATTTTGTTTGTGTCTTCAGGCTTTATCTTTATTTTGAACTATATGTCTCTATCTGAACACTTGCTGCAAAGAATTTCCTCTAGGGATCAATAAAATATGTCGTGTCTTATATTGTCTTATCTTATTTCAATGAGCACCCCCTAAGTAAAAAATGAGAATCTTAATTATATTCTATAAGAAAGATCCACTGATGAAAGCCATGTGTGGTATGACTGAAGTAAATAGCTTGAGTATTAAAATACAGATCATGTGTGTTGTTTGCGACAACTTTTTAAATTAATACATCACACTTTTGTTACATTTGTCTTGAGAGTAAGAATGTATGAATGGAAAGTTAATATTCATCAGATGTAAAATTTAAAAGCGTGCAATAAATATGTTATTGCAATTACTGTTTTAGGTTGTTTTGAACAGAAAAACCATTTGGAGAAAGAATTATCTGGGCTGCAAACATTTTGATATTCAAATTTATATGTGAACACGAATCAGGCTTTAAAGACCAAAAAAGACCCAATAAGTAACTGTGTCATACTGGTAAGCATCTCCTTCCCTTTACTTTTTCAGAATCTGTCAGTACAATCTGGTTGAATCACCATCTGCGAAAGGCTTTAGTCAAATATCCCATGCAGCCAAGCTGTTTTCAATATATTGCATTTTGGACTGAGTCTGTTTCCACTCAGCTTACCCTATGGCTTAGATATCTGTATTCAGTTAAGACACACTGGGGCCAAAATCAAACATAACTGTAGTTTTTTGTTTCCAAAACTTGTTACATTTGTTTAAATGGCAAAGCTAATCTAACCTTGTGTTTAATGTTATTAAACAGCTAAAACACATGTTGTTTTTGTGTGTGCTGCATTCATGTATTCATTCATAATAATTCACAAGTGGTGCCACCACAAAATATATCATCATCCAATCCCTGTGGAGCTGAAGCAGCAATAGACTTATGACGTATGGATCCCATTTGTTTAGTCAAAATTTTTCTTTCATTTCATTATTCATTAAACAAAACAAAAATTAGTACAAAATTATTTATTTTGTAATGCAAAGTAGATAACAGCCAGTAAAAATATTTGTATAAATAACAGATAATAAAACATGTATTAAGTATTCGATATAACTTAAAACTAATGAATACATCTTTCTGCTTTAGCCAGGCCCTTTTGCACATAGCATTGTCTTACGTCTTCATTATACATCAGATTCATAAACAAGCACGTGACTTTGATGTTCGTTAACCACGTCATGGTTTTAAAAACAGGAGCATCTTTGTTATATTAAAAGCCTGTGTTTTTATACGGTAAAACCACACAAAAGACAGATTATACAGATTCATGTCTCAATAGACCACTCGACAAATGAACCACCACTATGAAATATCAAATAAATAAAAACAAATTTAGTGCATCTTCTCACCTCATTACACATAATGGAAATGAGAAGGAAAAAAATATTTTAGTTAAAGTTGTACCAAATTCAATCTGGTGTCGCCTCTTAGGTTGGTCCAAAAACATGTTTACATAATAAGTCAATAGCTAACAGTCCAGCTGTCTTCGGTTGCTAATCATGCTTTTTGCCCACTGGCATTTTCGACTTGCACTTTATCTGAAGCATATTGCTTTCAGAACCTATTGTACATCAGTACATGAGAAACACTAGACAGAGGGGATATGAGATGAAAGTTACATTTTTGAACCCTGGGGATAAACGCCAACTTCGCACGAAAGCCAAACTCCACAGATACTTCTCCAAAAAGTCGGCTCTTGGCCAAATTAGTCATATTATTTATATGTCATATTATTCAATATGTTTTACCAATATGTTTAAGAAGTACAATATGTGTAAGATTTTTTTTTTTTAAATCCAGAAACGTTAAAAGTGCACACACTTAGGAACTAAGTAAAAAAAAAAAAAAAAAAAAAAAAAAAAAAAAAAAAAGGCGGGGAAAGGGGACCGCCCCCAGGGTTAACCGGGAACACCCGGGGACCATGGGGGGGGGACTAAAAAAAAGGGTGGGCC
>JAODLD010000040.1:16904053-16924489 GCA_026781065.1 Mormyrops boulengeri | reverse complement strand
TTATTTTTTTAAAACACCCACCCTTCAAAACTCACAAAAAATACCAAATAAAAAAAAAAAAAAAAAAAAAAAAAAAAAAAAAAAAAAGCAGGAAAATGGACCAGCGCCCTAGGTTACCAGGAACAGCCCTGGATCCATGCTGAGCTCAGAAATAAAAGTCTGACGCAATTGGTTACACACTGAATATGCCTTCAAAGATCAAAAGTTAATCTGACACATGGTAAATCTGAATGAGCATGGTAAATCTGTAACAGTGGGCCAGAGTGTGTTTATTCAACTGGAATCCACGACACATTTATACCTTCTATATTATTTTACATTAACCATATTGTTTTTCGATCATTCAATACTCCTGATGGTTTACACTGAAACAAAACAAAAGGAGTCTTTGTTTAAGAGCCTGTATATACTGAATTATTAAACAATGGACAGAAGCAGTTGGAGTTGTTTTATTACAAACATATTACAATTTGAACTGCTATTGGATACCATAAAACCATACTGGGATCTGTTACGATAATATTGATTTTTACAATTGTATAAAACATAAGGTTACTAATTCAGCTGGGGGTTAATGAGAAGAATGAATAAATTGGGATACTTCTCATTAAGTGATGCACATAATGTAATTTAAATATTTTAAATACTACAATAAAAGCATGTACTCAAGTAAGTGCTCAGTATGCAATGAAGTGCTCAGTGGTTGTTGATTGTTCCAAAATCGTTCATAAGGCAGGATTCTGTGCATTCAGTTCAGTAGCAGAGAATTGGATTCAGTTTCTTCCGACGTCACATCGTTCTCAAAGATAAAATAGTTCTGCAAAAATCGATTTTTGTACCCACTAGAAAGCTTCGGTCAAATGACAAGCGCATCTCCGGTAGAGAGCACTGCATTTTTATCACTGCAGAGGACATGGTGGAATGCAGGAGGGCTAAGCAGCTATTGCAAGTGCAGGGCTAACAGCCGACAGGTTTGTGAAGCTGCACTTTAGCAGGCAGCTGAGATTCCGGGCAAATCAGTCTATCCTTTAGCAATAGGAAGTCCAATGTCTCCCCACCAGGTGGCTCATGATCGCATTCGGCAAAACAACTCGAAACGGTCCAATTGCACTCAGGGAGAGCACCTGGCCTGAGCCAGTCAGGAGGCCACATCACTTGCTGATCTTGAAAGCACCAAAATAGCCCCCCTCTGGCTCTGGATCCAACATCCATAAATTGGACACGCTGACAAAGAGCCCGTCCCCTTGCTTCAGTACCACGAGGCCTCCTTGCTGCTCGCAGTACATGTTATAGCCCACCATTCTCCAGCGCTTGGTGCTACCACTCTTCATGAGGACCGTGGGCTTAGCTGGGAACTGGGTGTGCCTCTCTAGGTAGATATACTGGATGAGCTGAGTACTACCATCCTGTAGGAACTCCCCCACGGATGCTGCCTCCATGTCATAGTAGCGGAAGCATGTCTTGGTGTAGACATAGTACAATCCACCTTCCTGGATTAAGAGTCTTCCATTGTGGTACCTAACTTTTTCTAGATGCCCTTGTGCTTCATTCCACTGGACCATTGCAGGCAGAATTTCACCCTCTACAAATCAGAGTGAGAAAAAGACTAAGTCTTTAGAACATTAACCAGGGGAATGAATAACTGATTCAGTGAACGCAGTCTTTCATATACATACATTATGAAATATATATACATACATTGTGAAATATATAGACAGCAACCCCTGAAAACAGTGAGTGAGACATGAAGTTTGTGTAGAATTCCCAGGAAGGATCGGCGTTAGAGAATGACAGTGCCACATGGTTCAGTAGAAGCAAGCCAACTGGAACTGGATTTTCTTCTCTGGAGGAAGGCCTGCACAGCCTACACAGATTGACCATATGAAATTGCACCATTTCCTCCCAAAGACTGAACCTTAAATACTCTATTAACCACATATATTCTGCAGCACAGGGAATGGTGGACTTACTTTGGACATAGTCGATAGGCACTCTGATAGGGAGGTGTGCAGCTGCTGTGAGTCCTCTCTGGGTTTTTGTGGTTCTTGGTCGTTCTTTTTTCTGGGGATCTTTGAGTGCATTGGCAAGAACTGGTGCAGTTTCAACTTCCTGTGAACATAAGTACTCAGATGATGCATCGGGCTCATAGCAAATGCACAGAGATTATCATTAACATGCAGAGAGCAGACTGCTGGCAAATGAAACATTTTAACTGATTACTTCAAGAGATAAAACCAAAGTCTGGAAAATATACTAGTCAATATACAGTACTGTGCAAAAGTCTTAGTCCTAGGCTGTTTCATTGTTAATATATCTAAGCACTGCAGTGCTGTCGCTCCAAAAGATAGACTGTTGAGTGGAATTTCAAGTTTCTGGTGTAACATTTTGTTTAGTTTCACTGCAACACTGCACTGCAGTGAACTCAAGTCTGGGAACAGTGACCCGCTTGAGTGAGGTCACTCTAGATTTGCCAGTGATAAACAAATAGTGTTTCCTACCCTCTTCAGTTTTTAGCAACAGGTAGGATACTGTACTTTACACATACTCTGAACTGTCTGAAAAATGATGAACTGCGCAAAGACAAGGCAAGTCGAGTCTTTAGGTTTCAGGCACCTGTTCATATGAAGCTGAGAGATGAGCAGCATCTTTAAGCCACTTCTTCTATTTGTCAGAATTATTGTCACCAACGGTGTCACTGCATTCATACTGTTCTTTACACGGCTCTTTCAGGAGAAGTTTAGCAGGCAAGAAGACTGGGGCCAAAGAAGCCCAAGGGGTAACAGATGGATTTAACAACCGATAAAATGTGTTTTTTAAAAGTTTCTCTTTCGGTACACTACTGTACACCAAGTTCCCTTTCAACTGGTAGAACATCATATCTTAGATTGAGATTTTTGACTTCTTTGGCTCTGTGTTCTTCAGGGATGGACATTAATAGCTTTCTGCTATTGTTCATCCAATCCGATTGCTGTTAGGACACCAAAGAAAGCGTATAACATCTTCACCTGATAAATCATTGACTCCATGTCTGATATCATTGCTACTGTACTGCCCCCTGAAGGAATTTTAGGAGAACACCTACTAGCATGGTCAGATTGGGTCCTTGCAATAACTCTTCACTTGAAGACTTATCCTGATACGGGGCAGTGCAGTGGAAGACCGCTCGTATTTTTCTCTTCTTGGAGTGACACACCCCATGATGTGGCATGTAAAGCACCCTGCCATGATCATTATTTAACTGGTCTTCAGGAACTTTGACTGCATAACCCTTTTCCTTTATACTGTCCATGAAGGCCTTGTGGTCTTCAAAAAAGTCTGGGTTCCTTTGAGCTTTAGTAAAAGACCAGCAGCTCTCTGTTCTGCCACACAATGGTTATTGGGCATTTGAAGACTTTAATTTTTGAGTGGTAATCTAATGCTGCAGTCATGTGAAACAGAAAGTATACCCTCTTTCAATTCGAAGGTTTTACCAGGACATAATATAAAAAATATGGTCCTTAGCAGGTCTTAAAATTAGGTAAATACAACCTCAGATGAACAACAACACATAATATATTACGCCATGTCATAATTTATTTAATAAAACTAAACCAAAATTGTGTGAAAAATTAAGTACACCCTTACTGCTTCCATGGGAATTAAGAGGGTTAATCAAATGCACTTGATTAATTGATCATCAGCAAGTGTGACCACCTCTATAAAAGCAGAAGTTTTGGCAGTTTGCTGATTTGGAGCAGTCAGGTGTGTGTTACCACAATGCCAAGGAGGAAAGACATCAGCAATATTTTTAGAGAAGTAATTATTGCTACCCATCAATCTTGGAAAGGTTATAAGGCCATTTTCAAACAATTCCGTCATTCTACAATAAGAAAGAATATTTAGACAGTAGCCAATCTTCCCAGGAGCGGACGCCCCAGCAAATTCACCCCAAAGTCAGACCGTGCAGCCCTCAGAGAAATTGTATCAAACCCAACAGCTACAGAAAACCCAAGAGCTACCATTGGATACCCACTGATAAATGGATTTTTAAATTATGTTTCCGCCCTCCCAGAATACACTGTTTGAAATCACACGATCCAATTAACCACAGTCAGTAAAATGGATAGTGAGGGATTTTGAAAACGACTAGCTCATGGAGATTTCAAAGTTACAGAAAACCAGGTTTGCCGACTTTGGTCAGCTGGCTGGCATGGAATTGCAAACTTAAACTTACATTGTGAAGCACACAGTCAAGAAATTGTGTTGCTTCTACGATAACTTACTTTCAACTGAACAACAGACAAGACCATGACATCATATCAATGTGCTCTCATTCCAAATGCAGATTTGTTATATATTTATACATTTCTAATCAAGACAAATTTGAACTTAAAAATGATTATGAAATTGTCATTAACAATTTTAACTGTTTTAACCGTGGCTCTTACACTTCCTAAAGCCTGAAGTATGATAAGACTCACCTTTAATGGCTTCTGTTGGACAGTAATATAGCCTACCTAGAAAAAAAGAACAAAGTACTGAATGAAAGATAACACTCACATACGACACTGATACAGAAATACGGGAGCTATACTGAAATGCATCGAAGCATAAATGTATGTGAAGATCATCTCCATCCACTGCTGAACTGTACACTCTAACCTAAGCATTTACATAATATCTGGAAGTGAAAAGACAGGTGAATATTTTCTGAGCACCAAATCTTTTCTAACCAGGAAGCAAGCACACTTCTTATTTCTCAGCTAGCCCTAAAATGCTAGATGGTTCGCCTGTATGTCAGGCACACACATCGCTTCCTGATATACAACTGGTCACAGAAGTATCAGTTTCCAGGCTCGTTTTTCTTCTGCTTGGCATGAGGACTGGCAGACACATGGTGTATTAGTGAAGTACTTCAGCTGTAACTGAGCGCTGCTTTTTACATAAACATGCTGAGCACTTGTTACTCTACAGCTTGGGACTCTACAGCTTGTGCCTGCAGCACTGTGACTCGTTGCCAAAAGTAAACCGCTTACAGATCAGGGCACCATCAGAAAGAACATCTCCTTTACATAATCCCCCACACGCTACAAACAACTGAGCACCATCTTCCCCTTCATCAGAGCCTGCCAACTGGGCTGATGGCCAACGCCGAGAAGACTCAAAAACATAATGTTTTGTTTATGCCAAAAAAGTCCCATTTGTTATAAGGAGGGGGGATTTCGTTTACACATACATGCCACTAAGTGTCTGTGGAGCATCTGAAATGTTTTATTTTATGTATATTATTTAAAACTGCAGGAAATTAAGCCATAAATTTTGCATTAAGAAGACTGAAGGGAAATGAATATTCATGCAGAGTCTGTGCATCGCTACCAAGGTGGCCAAATATGTAGAAACAAGAGTCCAAAACACTCGGTGCGAGTCCATTTAAATGACTTTCAAAGTTTCCAAAAGTGCTATGAGTGTTTTCTGGATGTATCAGGCAGTTGAGAAAAGTCGAAGCCATGTTTTTGTAACACCGTCATTTAGCACAGTCTCATACCCCTCAGAACAAATAACTTGGCAGATTAAGAATACATTTCTCTTTTCCAGTGAAACGTAAACAAGCATCTCTTTTCCTTCCTTCACTTCATAAACACTTAATGCTTAGCTCAAGATACCAGTCATTCAAAGCTACTGTACTGAACACTATGAGAACAATTAAAAAAAAAAAAAACTCAATCCAGATGTGAGTTATCATCACGTTCCATTACGTGCGTGTACTGTAAACAGGCTATCACTGCAAAATTTTACTATAAATATTACAAGCTGAGGAACCAAGCTATGGGGTAGCGGCCGCTTGACTCTCCTGTAATATCTATTACACTTTTACACATGTCCGATTAGCTAGGGAGTATGCGGTAGGTTGATATGAAAGCACAAACAGAGATGGGTATAGAAGATACCGTGCATTGAACACATGAATGCTAAAGCAGAAAGGCTGACTATGCAGAAAAAGCTTTAAACTCTGTATCCTCCGCACAATGTGCTTGCAGGAATTGCAACCATTTTGATAACGTGAGTATCTAAAAAACCACCGAAAGATCGGGGGGGGGGGGGAGAAGTTAAGATGCATGGCACTTAACAGACGCACTCTTTGAAGGCAGAGACACAAACAGAAAAAATCTACAAGACATGTCACTTAAGAGCTTAGAGTTCAGCAATTGCATTCATGCAATGTTAAAAAAAAGTAAATGCGATCTGATCGTCTATTTCCTAGATCTGACACAAGCATATACGTTTTCCAATTAATTATATGTGAAATAAGATTCTGTAAAACTTCACAATCAGAAAGTGCTAATGTGTTCATTTCACAGCAGTAATTCAAAGAATACTGGAGCTCCAATATATAATCCAGAGTGCTTACCTCGTTAAGGTAACCTGTTAAGTGCAACAAGACTACTACACTAGTGGTAACCTGAAGGAATCCCATAACAATCAAGGTTCCGAGAATAATAGGTCTGCAGGCTGGCTCCGTATTGTGGACCGGCTGAAATCGCACCGAACCGGTCTCCATTTCAACAGAGTTTCGCGAGTAACCGCGACGGTCATTAACTGGCATGTGCGCAAGACTTTAATATTGCTCTGAGCGGAGGAACCAAAGTATCGGTCAATGATTCATATAAACAGGGGGAGGGTAGTTTCAACGTTTTTTCTTCGAGAAGAGAGAGAACCAATGGCGTTATAGTGATCTTAACTTCTTTGTTATAAAAGTGAAAGACTGCTGTGATTATGTCGCGTCACGGCGAAGTCGCTTCCTTTGGGTGCTTGAGCCTGCAGTGCAAAGTCTAAAATCCTTGTGTAATGGGTCCCGATGCTGAAGCTCTCTATATGCTGTAGATATACCGGGAATTAAATCACGAGATTTCTCCAGTAAGGCGTTCCTTGCTGGCTGTACTGGTAACAGTTTAAATCTTGTGCAAAGAAACCTCTAACAAATAGTAATTTAACAAAAAATGCGGTATGCGTCTCATTTTAATACAAATTTACGTATTTTATCATTAATATCATTGCTATTAATACGAATTATAGTAATATACGTGTGTTCCCAGCGTTGGGAATTTGAATCCGCCTCCTCGTGTTGCTTGTATGTTGTCCCTTTGTCGTGTGGGGGTTTCCTCTGGGTAATGCTGGTTTTCCCCCCGCAGTCCAAATACCCAAGGGTGAAATCACTCTGCCTGTTGCGTGTGTCGGGTGCGACAACCCACAAGCAGCAGTGTCGGGACAGATGTGGACCTTATTGGGCAAACATACAAAACTACATATGTGCCTACTCTGCTCCCCAGCTCAGACATACATACAGAGCACAGTAGGCACTGACAAGACAGGTGTATGAAACATGAACACACCAGGGTGGAGAACATCAGCAATGGGATACAGCTGGAGAGACTTAGGAGGGTTACAGATCATGGCAGTACCTCACCCTAAAAAGGCATGCACTTTGGCCATGGGAGGAACTGCCATGACTGGATCAGAATGTATGAGACCAGAGAACCACACAGAACCAGGAAACAAAAGCAGGGGGGAAAAAAAAAACCAAGAGACAGACGTGGCACACAGGACTGGGGGGAAATCAATACAGGAACAGACTAAAAGTAGACCCAGCAAAGATTGGGTGGGCAATAATGTAGCATGCTGGGAGTCAGCTGCCCTTTTATTGCACGATTCTTAAAAAGGACAGCATTAAGCAGACAGTTTGAATAAGGCATACTCACGGATAGGAAGCCTTTGAGGAGGGGGGAAAAAAAAAAAAAATGGATACAGGCAATAAAGAACACTTCAGCAAAATAATAAAAAAAATAAAAGTATAAACTTTACTTTCACCTCCACCTATGTAACATTTGTTCCATTCTTTAAAACATGTGGAAACAGGCTGGTTCTCAAAAGGCACCAAGCCAGAACCAGCTCCATGTTGGTGGAAACAAGGTATTCGGCTGACCAGCCTGGGCATGGGAGAGCCAGACAGCGTGATCCTCCCAGGGATAGGAACCTGGGGAACAGGTGACACTACATCTGAAGAGAGCCTCACCTGAGCTGAACATGGTGAGAGCAGCTTCTCCTAGGTCAGGGGTCTCCAACTCCGGTCCTGGAGAGCTACTGTCCAGACGGTTTCTCTATCCTACCTGGCTTCTGATGGGCCACACCATTTCAGGTAAATACCAGGAACAGGTGGCTCATCAGATGCCAGGTAGAATAGAAAACCTACTGGATAGTAGCTCTCCAGGACCGGAGGTGGAGACCCCTGTCCTAGGTCATGCACAAGCAGGGCAACAACCTCTGGCTGCATTGGGTCAGTTAAAAGGCTTCAGTTGGACAGGGTCAGGCAAGGTGGGAGACATGGACTCAGTCTGCCTCTTCCACTCTTATAACCAGACCCCGGAGCAGCAAACAGCCAGCAGGCTGAGCTGTGGGGAGCCAGCGGGTTGAACTGCAGGGCACCTGGTGGAAGACTGGTGATGATCTCAGAAATGCTTCCAGCGAGTCAGATGCTGCCTGGAAATGGTATCTTGCTCTTCTACTCCGAGAGCCAGTAGAGGTTCTCTCTGTAGGAGGGGAAGACACACAGGCTGGGTTCCTCACCTCTGGAGCAGTCCAGAACCAGTCCCCTGTTAGTTTTTCAGGGTCAGCAGTTTGGGTAGGAGGTCCTTAGGGTTCTCAAGAATAATGATCCAAAGACCCAGCCTTTTCACCACCAAATCAGACTGATTGTTGCTCCAGGCAGGGGAGTCCCAGGTATCCTCCACATCAAGGTCACTGTCACTCAGGGGGAATTGGTGAGTGAGGAAGCTAAGGACGGAAATCCTCAGAAGAACCTGGACAGGGGTTCCAAGGAGCAGACAGGTAAAGCTGACAGGACAACAGCGACTGAACCAAGTAACACTGTGAGGGCAGGCACCTTTATACATAACACAGTAATCGCCAACAACAGACAGGTGTATGAGATTAACACATCAGGGCAGAGAACAATCAGGAGAACATCAATAATAGGATACAGCTGGGGAGAATAAGGAGGGTTATGGAGGACCAGCAGCGACCCCTGCTGGCCCGATTGGAAGGAGACGGGACAGATAATGACGTTACCAACTATGGAATTAGAACAGGCCTAGTTTTAAGGCACAGAGCCACACATTAGTTATGAGATGGTAGAATGGATTTTAATACAAGTAAAACAGGTAAATAAAATAACAAATAACTATGTCTCAGACTGTAGGTCTCAAAGTGAAAGTTATTTGATAAACAAATAAAAACACTGTTATTTATTTAAGTGACAATTTTATTCAAAGTGACATATAACTGACACAAATATGTCCCTAGCAAGACTCACCTGTGCTTGTGGCAAAATGTTTTGATTGAGAAGAAAAAACTATATTTTCATATGCCACGTCCATGGTAAAAATTGCATTTTGAACAAAATGTCCATCAGGATTCATTATGGTATCCACGCCTGCCCTGGGGTAATTGTGGTTAAGGACCCAATTTCTATCTTTTTGTCAGTCCTTGTAATTTAGCTGTTTGTTTGGAACTGCAAAATATATAACAAGGGATACTCTCTGAAAAAAAATTATGGTTATTTTAAGCAGGGAAAATGAAGACGTGATAACAGAGAATGTGATGTTCACATTTTTTGCAAGTAAATTAGTGTTAAGAGAGTTCCTGGGAAGACCCCGGTCTTCTGAATCTCTTCTGTGTCCAAAAACCTATAATTTAATACATGATTTTTTGTAGACTGACTACTATTTTGGCAATTTATAGATCATACTTCATTTTAATTTGCTTTCAACAGGCTCACAGAATTAAGCTTATGCTTAAATATATGGTTTTTCTACTTGATCGCCCGTAACATTACCTAAGAGGGGGACCATGCTGGCCAGATAGATAAACTTATGCATTCCTGAAGATCGATGGTCGTGATTGATGGCTATGGATGACCTCTGTTTTCCCTACAGTGCTTGGAAGTGGTAGCGGGATTTAACTGGGAACCACCAGCATCACTGTGAAATATCAATATGAAATGTCATGAGTAGTTTATATTTTTATATATTATTTAGACTAAGTAGTACATGCATTGAAATTTGCATTCCATGTGCTGCTCCGTGATCCATAGCAGTGTAGCATTGTTTATACATTTATACATTCAATTCAATAACAATTACTACAGTTTCTGATGTGCACATAATGAAAACTTGGAATGTCTTCATGATAAATGGTATTCAACATAACATCTAACAGTATGAAATACAGGACAAAGACATTTAAAATAAACTTACAGCTTTCTAGGGCTTACACCAAAGGGATTATATCTCTTATTCTGCTGTGTACGGCAAAGATTCTGCCATGTTTCCGCTATGAACAAACTGCTTCCTGTTTCAAATGCATGCAATAATGACAGAATAAGAGTTCACAAATAAGAACATACAAAACAGCAGAAAACAGCACATCTTCTACTATTAGTTACTTTTCAAATGTTTTCATTTCGTCTATAACAACAGCGGTAATTTAAAAAAAAATCAAAACAGAAGACACAATAGCCATTTTCATGGAACGCTCCACAAAAGATTGCAAAGCCTATCACTACAGAAGAGGAGTCACTGTGGTTGAACTTCTGATATTTCAAATTGCCTGAGATACTTTGTTGTTTGTTGTGGTACAGTATCTAAGGGGCAGCATAATTCACAAGCGTTGCACCCACGCATTATGATTACTTGGGTAACCATCTTAGCATGTGCAAAGTTTCTTCCAAATCCTGCAGTAATTATGTATGTCAATGGACTGTGGCTGGGAACCATGGGCCAAATATTCTGTGTGGCACCACTTTACAAACATTGCTCTGGTCCATTGTCTGATCCCTTCAGACTGCCTTCAGTGTGTGTATCCATCACTGTTTGAGAGGTAAATCACGGAAGCCGCAGCAGTCTCTCTTTCAGTCTTAAATCTGAGGACAATAGGCCACACTTACAATGTCTCATAAACTGTTCCAATTGTGATTGAACATCTGTGTCAAATCACTTTTAAAACACATTTTTGATAGATAACATATCGGTTTTGTTGGAGCTATGGTCCTGCCAAGAATCTCTTTATATAATTCAATAGTCATTTCACTAAAAAAAAAAAAAGGATAAGAATAAATTATACATATACTAAATGTCTAAGGAAATATATTTTAGGGTAAAGGATTTTTAGTTTCAGAAAGAAATACTTTCATGGATGTTTACTTTTATTAAACTTTTTTGTTAATATTATTTAATGTGTAACACTGATGCACATTTTCTCACCAGCATACTGCAGTGGGGTTGGTTGCGGGATTGGCACTCCAACCACTGGAAAACAACTCACAACTGCTTGAGTTAAACAAGCTAGATACTCTTCTGCTCTCCGTGGGAGTAGCTCTGCTGCAGCTGCCCGCAGGAAGGCCTGCTGCATGGCGGTATGTGGGTCCCAGTTTGAGACGACCCATCCGGGTAGGCGCGTGGAACATCTTGTCTCTCCGGCAAGATGACCATCTTCCTATGCTGTCGGGGGAGCTTCGTAAACTCAGTGTTTCAGTGGCAGCAGTCTCTGAAGTACGCAGACCGGGGATCTCTGTAGGTGGAAGTGGGTATATCTACATTTGGTCTGGCTGGTCTGACGGCTGCCATACTCAGGGAGTAGCTGTTGCTGTAGCAGATCGGCTCCTTCTGATGGTGTCTGATGTCACTCCTTTCAATGAGTGTATTATGAGACTCAGGCTAATGCACTCCTTGAGTGTCTTGTCTATTGTGTCAGAGTATGCTCCAACCGCAGTGAGTCATGTCTCATTGAGGGAGACATTTTGCTCACAACTTCACTTGGTGATTGAATGGTGCCCACAAGGTGACACTCCACTGGTCATGGATGACTTCAAACTGACCACTGGCACTGACAGGGCTGCTTATGAGGATTGTGTTGGTCCTCATGGGTCTGGAGACTGGGGTGAAATTAGCTCCATATTCATTGACTTTGCGAAAGGTCAGGGGCTGCAGGCCGCTGGATCCTGGTTCCAATGCCCTGAGCCGCATCGTTGGACTTGGTACTCCAATACTGGTGGTGCGGCGAAGGAGATCAGGCACATTCTCATGGGCAGACGCTGGAGGCTCCTACAGAACTTCAGGGTCTACAGAAGTGCCCAGTTTGTGAATTATGACCACAGACTTCTGTTGCTACTCTGAAGATTCAGCTTAGATCCAGTAGGCTACCATCTAATAGGAGAATGAGGCTGGATTTAGTCAGACTCCAAGATCAAGCTGTTTCTGATGAGTTTCCACGCAGTTTGTGTGAAGAACTTGCAGACTTGGGTGCGATTGCTGACTCTAATGTGAAGTGGGAGACTTTCCATGATAAGACCCTGAAAGTTGGCGAGGGCTGTGTTGGCATTGCCAGTGATCCCAGAAGGAGGTGTTTCACCTCCCAGGGCACCCTGGATATTATTGAGAGGAGTCGCAGCGCACGACTTGGTGGCAACTCCAGTCTGAACTGGGGACTGAGAAGGACGGCTCTGAGGGCAGATAAGGAGGCGTTTGTTAGACGAATTTGTGAGCAGGTGACACATCATCTGTGGCCTAGTGACCCACGTCCTGCTTACAGAGAAACTGAAGTATTACACACATCTGAATCTGTTCCTCTGAGACTTGCAGTCAAGGTGGGTGATAGAACGGTCCTTACGGATGACACTGCAGTTGTGACCTGCTGGGCCGGCTACCTTGAGCAGCTGTTTAAAGCTGACCCTCCAGCTAGGATGTTGGACATCTCTGGGTCCACAGTTCTCGAACCTGATCCTCCGATCAGCTATGAAGCACCCAATCTCACTGTGATTGCACGGGTGGTGAATCAGCTGGGGGCAGGGAAGGCCGCAGGGATCTGTGGCGTCGGTTGTAGACTTACATGGATTGTCATTAGGCAAATGTCAGGGTCAACAGGATACAAACTAATCTTACTTTATATTCACAATTAACAATGATGTCAGTTAATCTAGCTATCAAAGTTATTCAAATTAGTGATGTAAAGTCATCCATACAAACATGCATCATGAATACAAATGTTAACTAGTACGAACATAAATACTAGTCAAACAGAGGGCATCAGTAAACATCTTTTCATTGGTCAGATAGATGTCAAATGATATTAGTAGGCAGATGAGTACGGGCTTATTGCATCACAAACTTCAAAAAGTGGGCATGTGGTTTTCATTGGACAGCAATTAAATCTTTATTCTGTTATCTTTTTTATACTATGAGATAAACATACATGTGTCGGCAAACGCTGATAACCTTGGAGTGGAGCTGTTAGGGTCAAAAGCATTATTTTCTGGAGCTCTGATGAAGCAGTAGTGGGCCACTGCCGCAGAACCACAAACAGAAGGGATCTTCTGCAACCAACACTCCACCGGCATAAGAGGAGGTCCATGCAAACATCTATTTCTAGCATTTCCTCTCTCTTTAGGGAGTCAGTGATGGAGACGCTACAGGTAACACTGGATTACGACGTTTTTGTTTCCTTCGTCATTTTTGGTGTGCCAGATAGATTTTCTGATGCTCACAGAAATAGCTTCAAAATTTTCACATTACATAAGGTTTTGGAAAAACAGCCATTTTTGTTATCATGGAAGCATTTTGCATAATACCGGTCAATAAAGTTTTTTTTTACTGGAACAACGAAATGCTGATTTAAGAAATGCACTTGACCTTGCCCATGGTTTTTCAGTGATGTCATTTTTAGGTTAAAATGATAGCAAAAAACTGCTTATTATGAACGTATGGGCATATTTAAGAGTAATTTAGGAAAAGTGATTTTATTTCTATTTTTGAACATTTTTAAGACTTTACAGAAGGGCGCAAAATGTCTGTTCTGCCAGAATTGACAGCCTGTAACATGTCTGGACATGTTCAGACCGGTTCCTTCTGTCTCCAGGCTGGAGTCCCAGGTTGCTTACTGACTTCTGCTGGGCCCTTCAGAGCAATGTTCCGGAGGCCAAGTACAAAAGAGAATCATAAGCTTCAACCTTTAAGATGAGTCACTTCCACCATGCATATACTGTAAACATACAAATAGCATGAGGTTATATATATATACACACACACATACACACACACACACAAACAGGTTTGCAATTACATCTTTATGGGGACTCTCCATTCATTTCTATGGGGAAAACTCTAATCCCAACATGACGACCTTAACCGCTACCCAGCCCTAACCTTACCCATAAGTAAGCAAACTAAAAATGAGATTTGGGGCATTTTTAGGTTTTTGATTGCATTTACAGATTTTTATAAAATTGAATTTCCCCTTGTGGGGACCAAAAAAATGGTTCCCACAATGTCAAAATAACAGTTTTTCTTATCACATTGTGGGGACCCACCAATTCCATCCCCCATGTGTAGGCACTGAAATTCCTGTCCTCACACTCAGCAAACTGTATGTTCACTGTTAATTTCAATCAGTTGGCATAATGCATCACCTTCATGTCCTCCATGATCACCACAGACTATTCCTGGATGTGTGTGCGTACACAATTTTAGACAAACCTATTAGTATGTGAACATTCATGCTACTTACAGTGAATAAAGCTGATTCTGAATGAGATCTAATGATGTAAAAGTCCAATTAAGAATTGAAAATACAGGAGCAGTGGATTAAAGTCATACCAATAGATATAATCAAAACATATCACACTATCAATACAAATACGTTAATGTTAGCCGGCGTAGATTTTACAAAGGACATTTCCAAAGGACATTTGCATATCTGTGAAGCTCCACTCTCCACCCAATTATATTAAAAACTGTATAAATTTTACAAAAGATTTATTTGCCTGGTATGAGGCACTATATATTATTCTATGCAAAAGCTCCGTGGCAATGGCAGTGCCATGTAAACACGTAGTGTTGTTTACCTGTATTTAACCTACAGTACACCCACCCACTAAGGCTTTATTTCCTTATAACGGCCCTGCTGCTGTTGCGTTTGTGAAATGCACCATGACTGTGGATCCAGGGTTGGCTTCACATCCAGCCAGACCTCTTTTCCACACGCAGCTTGCTATCTCTTCACAAATTCTGCCAGCGGGCTAATCCCAGTGCCCCTGCTGAAGCTGTCACAGATCACAACCCTTACCATCTAAATCAGTTCCACATCCACTGCGGTCCCAGTATACACACACTCCCGGGACCTGTTTCCCACAGTCCCCACAGTCTGGCAGTCGACTGTAGAACCATTATGAGTCAATAGGACAATCTTGAAGACCAGGGGAATTAGCCCACGTCAGTGTGGCGCCATGTGTAGGCACTGAAATTCCTGTACAGCACACTCAGCAAACTGTATATTCACTGTTAATTTCAATCAGTTGACATAATGCATCATCTTCATGTCCTCCATGATCACCACAGACTCCTCTTTGTCACTGGTTTCAAGAAAAGGGCAAAAATCATAGCACTGAGACATGCCAAGAAAATGAATGAAACCCACTGTCATGAATAGGGGGGTCCATGTTTCTTATACTGAGGACATACTTTTCAAGGTCTTTCTTCAGATAATGGGCACATCCAGAGAAGCAACGAAACACGCTAAACTTGATTGCAACTTCAACGCAATAATTTTATTTATTTATGCATAATTAATTCCCGCTTGTACTTTCGTTTTAATGAATTTCATTCCTATCCTCTTTTCTATAGTAATATCTATGTCTAGATCTATGCTGTACTATTTTCTTGACGTTTTCCAGCTTTTGTTGGGTAGTTATAAGCTGAAAAACTAAGGGTGCTATTTTAATTATATTTTTATTTCTGGGACACGATCCAATAAGCAAAAGAGTAACTATATCCTCCTATCGATCACTGCCGCAGCACAGAGTGATGAAGTGAGAACTTAACCAAATGCTGTCCTAGTGAATGGACAGCCCACTCAAGTTGTACATCCGCAGCCATATGGTCGCACACTGTTCCAATTCCATTTGTAAAACCACTGAATCGGAAGCAACAAAGGATTGTTTTGTTCCAAGTTGCCTTTCAGAGGTAAGAATCGTAAATCCTTCCCAAGTCATAGAGTTTATCATTTGATGACAGAAGCACTGACATCATACATTTGGTCTTGGTGATGGGCCAACTCTTATGGGGGGGTCGTACACTGTTCATCATTCATGGTTTACACATGATGCATATAAGTTAGTGAACCATGTAATTTGATAATAAAATATTAGTAGCTCCACTCTTGGTTAATACTGTAATTGAGAGCAAACTTCTGTAAGTCACACAGTCCATTGTTTTTAAGATGAATCCGCCAATGACCTAAAGTCAGCCTTCCTCATCATACAGTATGTTACAGAGCGGCTGGACCAGGCAGAGGGGACGCCCACGTAACACCTGGCTGCGGCAGATGGATGGCCATTTCTGGAGTGTGGGACTAGACCATGTATTTGCCCGAGGGGTCGCCGGCTGGGATCCGGAGGAGTTTTGCTGTGTGGTGGGCACATGCGCATGCTCCCCAACCTGACCTGGCCTGGTGTGATATTTTGTTGTGGCACCCTGTCACTGTCCATAAACAGCAAAGCTCCTGAAACGATTACATTATCAAGTTTTAAAGTTCAGCCCATTTAGTGAAAAAAACTATAGAAGATCATGTAAGTGCTGATTTGTAAACTTTAAGAAGTAAAGATTCCTCCTTATGACTGTCATTATTCTTCAATCTTAAGTAAGTAAGTAAGCATTCTTCAGCTTACACTATATTTTAAAGAAAGTCTATATCAAGGTTTAATTACAGTATGCTTAAATTTAGCTCATTTGTACACTATTTGTTTTGCAGTAGACAAATGTTCTGTAGTAGTTTCATAGCACACTGCAGACCGATGAGCACCACACTCTAGTATTTCTACTAGTTTTCTAGTATTATTAAACATAAATGTACAAAACTGTGCAAAATGGTTTTAATGATCACATATATTCATTATTCAGTGCCCCTGGTCATACAACATGGATGCTACAAGGACACTGAATGATTATCAAATATACAGACTAGATCCAATACAAAATCAGAAAACTCTTGGAAACTGAGGTATGATATTCTCAGGGCATTTTGGAAAGTATTACTCAAATTCGGTGAATGCATTCATCTGTATCATTTCCTTCTTCACTTGGCATGTAACAGAAATGGACAAGAAATGATGAAATTAAACTGCAGCCATTAAATGTTTGGCAGAAATGTTTGACACAAAAATCAGCTAAAACACTGTGCAAAATATAAGCCACTTTGTACTTGGCTTTAGAAAGTTTCCCAGTCCATAATAGAGTAATTCTCCTTCTCAAATAACGAGGCCAAACATCTTGCTGCAATCACTGTAGAATCATAGTGAAGATGTCAAACTGAGATTATGACTTGAAACATGCTGCTTTCTGGATGAAAGGAACCTATGAATAACAAGTCATTTTGGAAACATCATTTATCATTTTGGCTGAACTAACTGTCTCCTAAGTACAGCATGTTCCTCAGACAGTTCTGTCTTTTATTCTGTAGTTAGTTGATTTAATCTGTCTTTTTTCATCAGTCACAATATTATAGACATTTATTTTATATAAATCATGAGAACAAAAAATATTTTCAGTTAATATAAAGTATAAAATATAGCGCTGGTGCAAATTAGGATGACACTTCTGTTTGTTACAAAACACTTCCTCTAAGTCACTTTAGTGAAGGTCGTATACCAGCAGTTCTGAAAATCTGCCAGTTTCACAAACCATTCTTATCGGTGACATTCTTATATTACGAAGGGTTATTGGCCAGGACTTGGCAACACAAATGTAAATGACTTATGTGGTGAGACTTATTGTGAAACTTTGGCATCATATTTAATCCCAATGTCTGCATTCAGTACCACTATGCTCAGATCCACTTTCTGTTCTCAGGATTTTATCTTTTCTCTGCTCTAAATTTCAGGGTATAAAATCTGTATGATATAGCGTCTTCAAAAAATAAAGACGTTCCCCGTGATGAACTACATTCCATCCCGGATGCTGCTTGTTAAGTCTCGTGTGGATAATGAATCCAAGTACTTTTTTAACTCTCAAAAATTTGAAGTAACTAGCGCCAAACAAAGCAGATTAACGACGGCCATTACACGCAATGTGAGTCATGTGTCAATGGGTTTAAAAACAGAAGCCTGATAACCATTGAATGTGCACTGAATGAAGATTCTAATTTGATATTATTAGCCTTCAATAAGATAAAACAAATACTGCAAATTATGATATTTTTATCCTATTTATGCCTCCATCTGGCAAAACAAAATGAACCAAGCAAAAATGTTGCATGACCACTTCAATGTCATGACCACGTCAGACCAGCTTCAGCAATGCCCAGCCTCACCCATGCTCAGCCGCAGCCATGCCCAGCCTCTACAACGACTGTCATCACCAGAATTCCTACCAGCTGCGAAGCATCTTTATTTTAAGCCTGCATCATACTTTCTGATGATTATTATATTGTTACTGTGTATGACCTGTGAATTCTGGGATTCAACGTCAAAACCGAAGCTCTTGCGTTGTTTACAACCAGAAAAGTCGCTAATAAATTTTTTTTGCTGATTTCAGTCTCCTATTGGGGTATGAAGATGCTACATGCCTTAATTTGATCAAAGAAATTCTTCATAGCATGGATTGAAGAAGGTGCTGGAGACATTCCTTAGAGTTTCTGGTGCTTGTTGACATGACTGCATCACATAATTGCTGGAGATTTGTCGGCTGCATATTCATGTTGTGAGTCTCCCTCACCACAACCCCAAGGTGCTTTATTGGATTCAGATCTGGTGACTGGGCAGGCTACTGAAGTACACTACACTAATTGTCATGTTCATGGAACCAGTTTGCCGGAAACTTCCCTATCAGCTGGACGCAGTCTGGCCATGCTCCTCTGACTTCATCCATCAAGTAGACATTTGCGTCTGCATAACCACCACTCACAGGATATCCTTTGTTTTTGTACCATTTTCAAGACTGAAGTATATGAAATTCCCAGGAGATCAGCCGTTTCTGACCCCCCCGGCACCATGCCCTAGTGAAAGTCACTTACATCACATTTTTCCCCCACTCTGATGTTATCTGACAATTGACTGTAGTTCTTGGGCCATGTCTGCATCATTTTATGAACTGAGCTGCTGCCGCATGATTGGCTGATTATACATTTGCATGAGCGAGGATATGCACTGGTGTTTCTAACAAAGTAGCCGGTGTGTGTGTTTGTTATATAAAATTAGGGAATTTGAATTCTGTTCCTATAAGTAGAAGATTATATTAAGAAATTTAGAACCATTGTGGACATCAATAGGGCAGGAGAGCGATGTTCAGTGTGTGTGTATGTGTTATTTATTTTGTATGTGTATTCGCGGTCATATCTGTGTTGATTATTGAAGGAGGAAACCTTCATGCAAACTGTGCTAGTGAACCCGGCTTCACTCATTCTGCCCTCAGCTATTTTATAGATATCAGCATTGTATATTTTTCCATTGTGCAAAGAACTCTTAATGTTTTGTTCTTTCATTTGTGTTAACATAAAAGCTGCCTCCTGACTCTTGCAAAAGGTAATGTATCATTTGCCATTTCGCAAATACTTTACCCTGCATTACCGGTACCTAAACTAACCTAAATCTCCATTTTGCACAAACAGACCCTCTGATATTTTAATCATATAACTTTTGCTGCCGAAGTAATAACAGAAACATACATGCCCAAGAAAGCTGATCTTTATTTGTGCAGCATTATATAATCGTAGTAGCACAGATTCACAACACAACAGTGAAATGTATTCGTCGACCGGGTCAACAGTAAGCATCTGCAGTGCCAACTGAAAATGAAAGCTTTTGTGCCAAACATATACAATTACATTACAATATTGTATATGTATGGGAAATAATTGGAAAATTGTGATGTGTCTGAAAGGCTTCATTTTTGCATCGCAATTATAATTTTCCATGTATCATTCAGAAGGTATATCTTATCTCTCAAATGAAAAACACAGTGGTGGTGGTTGATGTGGCTTCCCAATGTTTCAATGTTAAAGCGCTTTGGGTGTCTTGAAAAGTGCTATATAAATGCAACTTGCGTTAATTCGATCAATAACGCTAAGAATGCACAATGACAGAAGAGAGCCATCTAGTGGCAGAGAGGAAAACACTGTATTAGCTAGAAATGCTTCAAATTATTTCAGTATGTGGCAAATCTCATAAAATTAGTTAAAATTTAAATTAAAATTAAAAAACAACAAATTTCCCTTCTTTTTGATCCCCCAATTACAAAGATCTCTGGTGTGTGTATATATATATATATATATATATATATATATATATATATAAAAATATGAGACACAAAACTCTTCTAAGACAGAGAAATAATACAAGACACACATATAGACTGGACT
>JAODLD010000040.1:16880621-16903953 GCA_026781065.1 Mormyrops boulengeri | reverse complement strand
TGGTGTGTTTATATATATATATATATATATATATATATATATATATATTTACAAAATGCAGTGAACCAAGTCTTGTAATACAGATTCATATTCCATGCCAGTCATATAGTCATGCATGTTGTGAGATGGATAGTTGCACTCACACCACTGACATCACCTCCAGATGCTGTTTGCGCTCTACTTTTAGCTACAGTTGTTAGTCAACCAGGTTCACAGAAGCGGGATAAGGAAACAGCCCTTGTGAAAATACTGTTCATATTTCTGTGTGGTGCATTAGCGCATTGGTTAACTCAGGGGCAGGACTGAACGACTTTCACCAACAAGGCCTATGTGTACGGCACAGTCGTCTGCAGGGAGGGAAGGGAGACTATAGCCAGTTATACTGACAGCCTCTGAACTCCTAAACGATACGCTGGAGCTCAGTTAATGAGTTCACAGATGGACTCTTAATTTGAAGATGAAGAATTTCTCAGATTCCAGGTAAAGGTACAGCTGTATCAGGTATCGTTACAATCCTTAACTTAAATTACAGAGTCTAGACATTTGTTATAAAATAATCTTTAGGCTCCCAAATGAAACATAGGAAAGATTTTAATGAGCCAACCTTAGTAGGTTATACTATCTTATGATTAGGTCAATAATGTAAGGATCTTCTGTAAAAACACAAAACAACATTCCCTCTACTGGATTACAAGCCTGTTTAAAAGCAAGTGGGAATGTGGCAATTGTAACAGCTTGGACTGTTTCAGATGCATCATGGGTAGCATTTTACTATAGTTTAAACAGTTCGACTATTTAAAACAGTATTTTTTAGAAGGCAGTATTTTTTAGAAGGCAGAAATGCTCCCTGGAAAATGTTGAGAAATAACTTGTCTAAACATTCAAATAACACAAAAAAACTGGTGATATCTGCCACAGAAGCGGAGATGGGTGTGGCGATGAACCAGGCCTGAGCATAAACGATATATTAACTATTTCTCCTAACATGACTCATGAAGATCTTTCAATAGTGGGTATAACTGGCACAAGAGTTACATTTTATTTATATCTCTATTTCTTACTAAAATAAATAGTTGCTTGATTCATTAAATTAATTGTAAATGCTAAATGTTATCCAAAGTAGTTGCCTAGTCTCTGGCCTTTCTAAGGCTGACATTTTTGTGTGTGAGATATTAAGAGCTATGCCCCATAGAAAATCGGAGTTATGTATCTTTTCTTAGTCAGCAGGCGTGTAATGATATATTGTGTAAGGATAAATTGCAGTGCAAATTTATGATGATTCAAATATTGGAAATAAAATATGAATCGTAAAGTAGCTCAAATTATTATTAAGCAGTGTAATATCTTATTTTTTCCTAGCTGTAATTACATTGTTCAGACAGCAGAAGGCCAGTAACGTGACCTACCCTGTTACTTGAAACTTGCAGAAGTAACAGTATGGAATGGTGAAATGGTTATTAAGAAAAGGCTTACTTGTTATTAACTTTTTCATTTGACATAAAAGGAATATTTTAGTTAACAAGGCAATATATTTTACTCCAACCACTAAAAATGTTTGTAAATAATTATTGTGGCTTATTAAGAAAATTAAATACAACTTTCTTTTTTATTTAACAAATTGAATATTTAAGTTGATAAAGGATGGGGAAATAAGTGTTGCATGTTTCGTTTTGGTGTGTGTGTAATTTTTTTTATATATCGTGAGAAGACTGAATTGCCAACCCAATATCGTAAATCAAACTGAATCATGAATTGGGTGTTAAATGCCCATATGAAAGGTCTAACAGCAAATGATGGTTATTATTCACCGATGGACAATTAAAGTACAGAAACTCTGTCAGGACCCTTCGAAATGGGTTTCTGCGGACATCTAAATGTATCTAAATGGATTTGTCATTACAGCTTTTTACTAAATTTATCACTGCCTTCCATCCCCATGAACAAAAAGATCCTATTTTTTTAATTAAATAATTCATGGTGTTAAAGATCTGTGCAGCAATAAAAATGAATAATTTCTTCCACAACAGTTTCATTACCGTGTGAAGTACGCTAGTGTATTCAGTTTTCACTCTGTTTAGAGTGCCCTCATTCACGAACGCACTTGGTCTCGTGCTTCCAGACACCGGAGCTGTAAATGCTGGAAGTGTTAAAGCCACTCTGGGACAACTAACATAGGAAGTGCGGGAGTGCTGGCACCACAATGCAAGCAGAGCATTCTAGCACTTACTTTATAAATAGTTTAAGATTTCAGTACATTACAGGGCTCGATTTCAGCAGTGTAGACAATACTCCTACAGAGAAATAGTGCATACATTTTTTATGATACATTTTTAAAAATTACATCTATGCTGCAGTAGAATTGTTATTTATGTGCACCATACTACTTCCTGACTTATAATAAACATTTGAATATACAGCAAAATATTTCTCAAACTCCAGTGTTAATTGCACTTTTGCATTAATGGCTCTTAAAATAATCATTTAACATACATTTCTTTAGTTCCCATTAAATTAACCCCCCAGAAGCCCTTGTTAAGGTTGCCAATGAATAATATAAATATTACCATCAACAGCAATACTTTCAAGATTTTCCTTCCCAAAAGTGCCATTCAGTTGATGGTTCAAGGTTTGTTACGATACTTAAGGTACATTTGTTGACATGCCACTTTAAGTCCAGCTGTACTCCGAGCAAGAGCAGGGGTGTCAAACTGCAGTCCTGGGGGGCCGGAACCCTGTGTAGCTTAGTTCTTTTCCTGTCCCACCACAAATGATTCAGCTCAACAGCTATGTGGTAATTAGCACAAGAAGTTGAATCAGGTGTGTTAAACGAGGGGAAACCCAAAAATGTGCAGGGCTCTGCCCCCCCAGGACTGGAGTCTGACACCTGTGGCTTAACACTTCAACAATAACCTTTTCTTCTCCTAGCAAGTATTTGTCTTGTAAGTAAAATCCATTGAAATTAATTTGGCGAGCCCATTTATCCAAAATTATTTGCAATTACAGGAGTACTACACGATTTATCCAAGCTGTAGTCAGTTATATTAAGAAAATATATTTCCTTCGAAACTATACTCATTTTACAGCGATAAAGACATGAAATCCGTCACTGCTGTTTAGTTTTTTTTGGATTGCATACATCTGGAGAGCCATCTAGTGTTACGTAGAAAACCTGCATCCTTTATCATTCTGGCAGCAAGGGGTCATTTTGCAGCTTGACAAACATGTAGGAGGGATTAGGCCTAACAGGAAAAACTGACACGACAAGCATAACGAAAAGTAAATAAACAGAGAAAACAAAAACACATGACATCCAATAATGTTCACCTTCAGTTCTAAATGATCGTCTAATTTTGACTAAAACATCTGATGTTTTGCTGACTCTCTTGGTATGATTTATATTGGCGAGGGAATTTGCAAAATAAGTCAGCCAGGCAGAGGAAGGCTCGTTAAAAGGAGGCGCTGTCAGATCGGCTGCTTTCGCCTATAGACCAATCACAGAGTTTGGTCATTGCTGACGTAGCTAGCAAAATATCTCCTTTTGCGCTACTTTGTTTCCCAATAGCGTCATAGCGCGAATATGGTCTTAACCACGTGACAGAGGGATCAGCGCTACGAAACGGGGTCCGGTTTCCCACAAGCATCGCAGCCCAGACATCGTCGTCGGCTGATCAGGTTGCGCTTCCTTTAGAAATATTAATGAGCCTGATACGTTTCGGAAAATCTCCGACGGCATCGTTATATCCCATAAAATGTGGAAGTGTGTAGTAGCTTAATTCAACCATAACGATACGTAAATAACCTTTTCTAATCAGAGATGGAAATTTAAGATGATAGCAGTGTTATCTTCTATCTGTTCTACATATTTAAAATGTAGGAGTTCTTTATTTAGTAAACATAAATACTGTATAATGAATGAGATACAGGTCCTACTGCTCTTCATGTTAGCAAAACAATACGTGTGCATCCCAGGTACCAATGCCCCAACAGAGTCAGTGTTTGGTACAGTTGGTGACACTGATTACGCACAAAGAAGCAGTCACGTCAGAACATTTGGATCAGTCAAATTACAAAACTGTCAAGTATTTTTTCTGTACAGTTTAGCAGTTGGCCTTGTTCTGCCTTTTTAATTATCCCAATAATAATTAATGCTCTGAGATTCTGTGGGTTCCCGTGGTCATATTTGTGAAATTTTCTTCTGTGAAGTTTAAAAAACAGTTTGAATTTAGGTTTTCACAATAATCACACTGAATAATTGGTGAATTGAACTAAATTGTGGTAGAAGATTTCTGTTACATTGAATCTTTCCCTAAATAATTGTAATCAAATTGAATCATCTTGGGGCCAAAGATTTATACCTCAAATTATCATTTCTTATGCTGATGCAAATAATTTTACTGTTGTTTAAATAAATACATTCCATACATTCATGTAAAACACTGCAAAAGGGATATTTACAGTTTAATTATTGTACAGTCCAATGAATTATGTCAGCATTTACACGTACAGTTCTCAGAAACATTCACAAGTAATGAAGAATGGGGTTCTATAGCAGAATCCCAAAGAGATATTTATACTTACCAAAGGGTCACCCAACAATTTGTTTTGAATCGTTTTGGATATCCAATGAAACTTGCTACAAAGTTTATATTATATATCCTTGATATACAATATTTGTTTGTTTTTTTTTTTACATTAAGCAATTATACCATTGCATTGTGGTTCCTTTATAACCTGTCCCTTCCTTCATATACTTTGCCATTTCACACAAGTACTTTATATACTTCCAGCCTAATTAGTAGAGTTCATAAAGTAAGGCCTGTAATCAACTATATTAAATTACATAAGATTATTACACTGAATTCATGGTGATACCAAAGCATTCTTGTTAAGGTAATTTACTTAACGGTCCATAACTCAAAATTGGTAGTGTTCCATTACAAGGCTATAAAGTAACTTAAAAAGTAAATAAAATGTCAAATACTGGCTAATAAATTACATGTTTTTCCTACTAGTGAATCTTGACTCCTATTTTCATGTGTTTCTACTTACTCATTTCAATATCAACAATTATGAAATATATCATCAAAGTGTAGTTCGCAAAATGCAATCCCAACAGATACTCCCTGAACACATTACAAAAACATGATGTTCCTTTCTTGAAAATATTATCAAACAGACCAAGCACCTGTTCCTTGAAGTGTAGCGTACCACAGATAGTATTAATAAGCATGTAGCAGCTAGCTGAGGTGGGGAGGTAACATCTTTGTGGGGTAGCTCAGCATGGGCACTGGTTTTCCAGTTGCTCCTGATCTTCTGTGAGATGCACTGTGGTTCCTTCACTGGGCTGTTTCAGTCGTAGCGGTTTGTTGTTCTTTAGCCTGTAGGCAAGTGTTAAGAAAATGGCGTCTACGTGCTCCTTCTCAGCTGGGTCCTTTGCAGAGGTTTCAAAAAGAGGGAAGTTATACACATCCGCCATGCGCTGGGCCAGTGAGGTGGGCACCTCTCGCCTATCCTGTAGGTCACACTTGTTTCCCACCAGGATCTGGGGAACAGCGGGAGAGACGCACTGGCGTGCACACTCCTCGATCCATTCCGGCATGTTCTCCAGGGTGGACAGCTTGGTGACGTCATAGACGTAGATCACTGCGTGGACGTTGCGGTAGTAGTGCTCCACCATACTTTTTCTGAAGCGCTCCTGTCCTGCTGTATCCCAGATCTGTAACTGAAAAGGGGGAATTTCCTTTGTTTAAAAAAATTGTTTTTGGTGACTTACTGTTGGTATCTTAGGGGAGAAGAAAAACGGTTTTCACAGGTTTCTTGATACTAAACCCCTAAAACATCATTTAAGTAAAATGGATCAGAACAAATGAAAAATATGACATTTAAGTACTATAATTTAAAGTTTTTCAGCTAAATGTAAGGGCCTTATACTGTACTGTCAAGTACTCAGGCTCCAGATGGTTAACCATGATTTTAAGGAGAAGCAAATACTCGTATTCACGTTGACTTATCTACAATGCTACTATACTCTACAACAGTACTATATACTAAGGCCCGCTGATAAGACCTTTATCTTTAGTTTGACATAATTCCTACTACAAAAAATAAGCCATCGATATTACATAATTAATAAAGTGCATGCACAAAATGATTTTCTACTTTTCTTAAAAAACAGAAATGCATGACGAGTTCGCACTCGGTGATTATGCCTGTGTAATAATGCACGGAAATATATTTTTGGGTTATTTGTAACAGAGGGATTCAGGAATCACATTTAATGAATGCCCATCGGCACATTATAATAATAATAATTATTATTATTGTTATTATTATTATTATTATTATTAAGGAAACCAAAACAGTATTAACGGAACTCAGGAAACCAAAGGAGTATTAACGGAATTCAGACTGTTACCTTGATGCATTCTCCATCTATATCCACAGTCCTTTCCCTGAAATCAACTCCTATTGTTGCTTCGGGGTTTTTAAGAAATCTACCACCGCAAAATCTGTAAGTGAGACACGTCTTGCCTACATTGGAATCTCCGATCACGATGATTTTAAATATCTGGATCTGGAGGCTGTCATCGCCCGTAAAAAACCCCTTTGTCGGACTCTTTCTGCTGTACACTGTAACAAAGCCATCGTGGCTGTTTTCATGTGCCATAGCTCGGGAAGTTTCACGGAGCATCGCGATACTAACGGAAGGACCTGCTGGCGTTTTGCTGATGCTTCATATTGTACCGCCCGGCTTCCCGTGCGGTTCCAGGTAGCAAACGTCATGGACTCTGAATTGCAAACAGACGCGCAGGTCCAAATGTCAAACGTGGATGCGCATTACTTCAAATTAATCCTTTCCCTTATTAATTTTTAAAATGCTTGAGCACTCGCACAATAAAATACCGCTTCGATACATCTTACCGACCTCTATTCTCCCAGCTTAATGTGTATGTTTCATAATCGCATTTGAGCATCGTAAAGAAAATTTCAGTAAAACTAAAATTTGTAGATCTGATTTCAAACAGTAAACACTTTACTAGTAGGTAGTGACAGTTCAGATCTGTTAGAGTTCAGCCGTTATCCCAGAGATGTGTTTAATAGGAAGACATACTATGAAATCGCAGGTGTGTTAACGTGCACAAATGGGTTAGATAAAAACAGAAATGTGCTTGAATAAAATATTCCTTAAATACATGGTTGGATATAAATTTTTTATTTTCTGTAGATTCTTACTGCATATCCCAGAAGGCGTTTCGTCCACCTTCACGCCAATGACGGATCTAAGGCTTCCGGGTTATTTGTCAGGCGTGATGCCGTGCTGGGGTTCATTTATGAAGTTATGTCTTCACATATTTGTAAAGGTGCGAAGTCCTCATCTTAACTGAGAAGTGAAGAGGAGATTGAGAATTGAAAACAATGTACAAACGGCTGCTGCTGTGTGGCACATGTTCCTGTAGGATCTTCCACAACATGCAGAAAGGTGCTCAGATGGTACCGTCATGTTTCTCACATGCCGGCTTGCCGATGTCCTTCATGAACTGGGGCATTGCTTTTCGGAAATACTGCATAAACGGCCACGGCGATCTCCTGAAGAACCAGTCTGTTCAACAGTATTTACAAAGTATGACTAAGGAATATCGTCACATTACACAGAAGTTACTAAATGGACAGTGTAATGAATACGAAAGGAAGGCGTTGAACAAAAGACAGGTTGAACTCCTACCGATAGAAACAGCTTTTCAGAATATGGAAAGCGCAATGAATGACCTAAAGGAGCTGGAAGCGCTTTTGCAAAGTAAGTACCGTGCACTTTTTAAAGCAGTGGTTTAATATTTAGCTCTAAGTATATATTGATTGATATATTTATTTTATAGAGTGTTTTTATTAGCAGCCCCTTCTAACTGCGTCTCGTTTATACAGGCAGCGTAGAAGAGAAAGACCGGCGCATGTTGGAGCTTCTGAATGAGGAGCATGCTGAGATGTCAAAGTGGCTCCAAACACTTAAAGCAGAAGTAGGGATACGAACCGTTTCTTTGAAGTTGCCTAACCTCTCTTCTGCTGCAGAGTGGTTTCAAAATAGCCACAATTCATCCATCCATTCATTTTCCAAACCGCTTATCCCACTGGGTAATGGGGAGTCTGGAGCCTATCCCAGAAGCTATGGGCACGAGGCAGGGAGCAACCCAGGATGGGGGGCCAGCCCATCGCAGGGCACACTCACACACCATTCACTCACACATGCACACCTACGGGCAATTCAGTAACCCCAATTAGCCTCAGCTTGTCTTTGGAGTGTGGGGGGAAACCGGAGTACCTGGAGGAAACCCCATGATGACATGGGGAGAACATGCAAGCTCCACACACATGGAACCCAGCCGGAGACTCGAACCCTGGTCCTCGAGGTGTGAGGCAACAGTGCTAACCACTGACCACCACGCCGCCCCACCACAATTCATAAATTTTTTTAATCCTGCTAAATACTTTTTGTTTCAAAGAAGTTTTGGAAATACACACCCACACACAGCCAACTAATTACATTTAATTGTCCACTAATAAACTTTCCTGCACACGTTAAATTTCCGAAAATATAAATATAATAAAAGTAAAACTACCTTAATTTATGATCATATAACCATTTTTTCACTTGTTCAGCTGGTCCAGACAATGATACCTTGTGACAGACACGACAGCACCAGTGATGTCATTTTGGAAGTGGTGTCAGGAAGAACGACAGGAGGTAGGTGATGCGTGACACATGAACGCGTGCAGCCCCTCGCATTATTAGTGGCTTTTCTTCAGCTGTATAGTCTCCTTCCAGTTCATGGTTATTAGGGCACACTGCATTATGAGTATAATCTGCCCGAAAGCTTCTTTAATGTCACAAAATAAAAGAAGAAATGTAGCAATCATATGAACTATACATTTGTATATTTTTTTCTTAATTTTCTGCTTTGTCCTGTGCAGGTGACATCTGCCAGCAGTTCACAGAGGAAGTGTTTGATATGTATAGTAGATTTTCAAGTCACAAAAACTGGGATTTTGAAGTCTACAATTACACTCCTGCTGATTATGGTACGTTTTTTTTTTTTTATTTCTTTCCAAACTGACCAGAGTTATATAATTAACAGTAAACTAGTGGGATGGCACAGACAGGAGACTGCTTGGTATTTTATTCAGGAGGACTGCATCATGCAGCAGCTAGAGTCTCTGGAGAGAATGCCTACAAGTTCCTGAAGTACGAGGGGGGCACTCACCGAGTACAGAGGATCCCTCAGGTTGGCCTGTCTTCCAGAATGCAGCGGATCCACACTGGAACAACTACAGTTATTGTCCTCCCCCAGCCAAGCAAGGTGATGTGTGCCGCGGTGTATTTCGTTGCCTTTTTCTTGTTCTAACAGTATTAGGGACTGAATAATTTAGGATCTTATTTCATCTAACTAGATAGATCTGGACATAGACCCCAAGGAGCTTCAGGTTGACACTTTTCGATCTAGTGGAGCAGGTGGACAGAGTGTCAATACGACAGACAGTGCTGTCAGAATAGTTCATATTCCAACAGGCAAGAGTGTCCCGGTCGTCCCTTTTCACATGAACTCTAGTCACAGCCGAAGGATCAGTGGTATCTCATGAAGGACTGGATGCTTCTGCCTGTGACAGGGATAAAAGTGGAGTGCCAAGAATCTCGGTCCCAGTTGCAGAATCGTGACACTGCCATGCGGCTGTTAAGGGCCAAGATCTACCAGTGGATAACAGACCAAGAGCAAGAGAAAAACGAAGCCACACGCAAGCACCAGGTAGCCCGTTTGCCTGCTTTATATCTTGATCATCTTGTGTTGTTTTTAGTCTCATATTAAATAAGTTTGTCTCCCAAACGTAACTCTCATTTGTGTCCCACCGCTAAGGTAGGAACCCGTTCTCAGTCAGAGAGAATCCGTACCTATAACTTCACCCAGGACCGTGTGACGGATCATAGGATAGGACACGTGACACGTGACATCAAGGTTAGTCTTCGTGGGCAATGTCTCAGAGCACAATGTGTCTTTGTGTCTTTAACATCACCATTCTATTCTGGTTTGTTTGTATTTTCTTTTGCTGTTAATATCCATGTTTCATATTCAGTGCTCACAGAAAGTCTTGGGACACAAAAATCTTGCAAATGAATTAGTTTTATAACAAAAATTATTACCTTATTCATTTGTTTACAAAACATATCACATTAGAAACAAACAGTAGTTTTAAGTAAAACATTCATTTCAAGTAGTAATAAATTAAAACCTAAATTATAGTTCTAAAAGAGCTGTTCGGAGTTAAAAAGTTCATTGATAAGTGGTCTCATTGGGTGCCTTTTAATTAGTAACAGCTTTACAATAATATAAAACATCAAATATTTGTGTTTTGTATCCCTTTGGGAACCAGTGACTACAGTTGCAATTAATAGCAAAATGGCAACAGAACAGAACTGAATGATTCGGTCAAAAAAATTGACAATAAAAAGAAATCGTCTGTGTGGAAAATATGTACAGATATGTTAAATAGTATTTGTCACTGGACTTTTGTTTTGAAACCAATAATTCTAACATTTTTACAGAAATAAGCAAGTGTCCCAAGACTTTTTGGGAGCATTGTAGTTCTCTTGTTTTCTAATTGACAAGCTATAAACAAATCTCTGCAGTTAGGTAGCATGCTCACTAAACAGAAATTCAGTGGTGTTTCTGGTGACTGAAATAGGAATGTGTGATCTCCTTCTGTTATGTCATGAAGCTTTAGAATTTACACCGTTTGTATGAACCAGAACTGTGTTTTGATCAGGGGTTTCTGCGAGGGGGAGAGCTCCTGGACCAGCTGATCACAGAGCTGATAAATCATGCTGAAAGGACAGCTCTATTGGAGTTAGCGTCACAAAACACCAACTCAGAATAATTGCTGTGACCCTGGACTTGCAAAGACTGTGAAAGCCAAAGAAGTAAACAATACTGTAATGTAAACAATGTTGCTATTGGTTATGTGTGTCTAGAAGTATTGCGTGCTTTGCACACACATCACTAGCTCTTAAGAAATTTAGTGAGTTTGACATTTGTTTTAATGGATGGAAAATTTAGATAGAAAAATGTGATGCAAACAGTATTTGTAAATATACAAATCGGTCAGATGTTTATACTCAGCATGTGATGAAATGTTCAAATGATTTAAACATATATATTCAACTGATGTTTGGGTGTAATTGTCAGTAATCCTCAATGCAAAGTTGTGCATTTCAGACACAAATCAAGCACCTAGGCATGCAGTCAGATTTATAAACATTTGTGAAAGGATGGGTCGTTCTGAAGAGCTCGGTTAATTCAAGCGTGGTACTGTCATAGGATGCCACCTTTGCAGTAAGTCAGTATGTGAAAATTCTTCCCTGTTAGATATTCCATGGTCAATTGTAAGAGGTATTTATTGCAAAGTTTAAGCGTTTAGGAAAAACAGAAATTCAGCCATGAAGTATCAGACCACGTAAAGTAACAGGGGGGTTGCAGAGTGCTGGGGTGCGTAGTGTGTAAAAGTCTGCAACACTCTGTTGACTCACGCTTCTCTATCTGGCAGTCTGATGGACGAATCTGGGTTTGGCAGATGCCAGTAGAACGTTACCTGCCTGACCGCATTGTGCCACCTGTAAAGTTTGGTGGAGGAGGGATAATGCTATGGCGTTGTTTTCAGGAGTTGGGATAGACCCCTTTTCCAGTGAAGGGAACTCTTAATGCTTCAGCATATCAAGGCATTTTGGATAATTCTATGCTCCGAGCCTTTTGGATAAAGTTTGGGGAAGGCCCTTTTCTGTTCCAGCATGACTGTGTCTCAGGGCACAAAGCAAAGTCCGTAAAAACACGGTTGAGTGAGTTTGGTGTGGAAGAACTTGACTGGCCCACACAGAGCCCTGACCTCAATCCCATTGAATACCTTTGGGACGAACAAGAATGGAGATTGCGAGCCAGGCCTTCACGTCCAAGATCAGTGCCTGACCTCACATATGCTTCTGGATGAATGGGCAAAAATTCCTACAGACACACTCCAAAATGTTGTGGAAAGCCTTCACAGGAGAAGCGGTTATAGCTGCAAATGGGCGGTCAATCCCATATTGATGCCTATGGATTTAGAATGGGGTGTCATAAAAGCTCCTGTAGGTGTAATAACCAGGTGTCCCAATACTTTTGTCCATATAATGCATTAACCTAGTACCCTCAGGCCTTCTTACAGTGCTTTAGTTCCCCCTTATCCTCTTTGGTCTGTTTCTCTCACCGCTTCCCTAAGCAGACACAGCTTTAACAGTCCACAGGCGAAGCACATGCCATGACCTTACCCCACCATGGCACGGTCACAGGCATAAACTGAAACTGCAGTGTTAAAAAGTATCCAATCGAAGGTGACGACATTAGCCGTATTAGGCGTGGCATCTTATCACAGCCTTCACACTGACATTTTAGGTCTATCTCTGACTAACAGTTTCTTTAGTCCTGGTCTTCGTGATCTCTCAACAGCAATTCTAATATATAGACCTTTCTGTACCATCAATTCTGCTTATTCCATTAAATACTAAAAAATGGAGAAAGTTACCATTTTACCAAGTTGATGTTTGCATATTATCTCTACTGACAATATAAATGAGTTTTGAATAGAAACACCTTTCAGTAACAAGGCGCAAAATGCAGATTAATGTTTTAAATTGGACCACTGAATCATAATTTAGTGAAATGTTAGGTGACGTGTTTAGTTACAGGTAAAAATGCTCTGACATTCCGATGCAGAAGTCCATTGTGCAACCAACATAATTTATTTTTTGCCAGTATTTTTATAGACTGACACCAGATAGACTTGTGCATCTCAAAGTATCTGCACCTTTCATGCAGTGCAACTCATGTTTGCGGATTATTTTCCCTCGACATCATATTGCTACGTATATTTTCACTGCCGAAGCAAACATTATGTATGTTAGAATGGGAAACCGAATGGGAGACGCTTAATTCAAAGCAGCAGCGAGGGCAACATTCAAACATCAAACAAATAATCTAAAATATAAAACATTAATGGTTAAAATCCTCTGTATTTAGTTCTCGTAATTCTATAACAATGGTATGTTTTCAAGGAAAAACAGTACAAAAACAAAAGCAGTAAGCATTCAGAAGTCTGACAAGAGCTTCACTGGGAATTCAGCATCTATCCCAGTCAGACCATCTGCTGACATCAGAATTCCAAAAACAGACCTTCCAACCTGATGTAAGTGTCCGTCAACAATCTGCAAGTAGGATTCATGTAAAATCCAGTGACCACGGTCAATCATCTTTGCCCCTCTGCCTGAGGCTCCTGGATTTGCCATTGTCCAGCTTTCTCTTCTTAAAGACGGCCCCCTGGTCACTTTCATCCCCTAGCGACGTGATGGTGCGCTCCTTGAACTTGACCTTAGGCTCAGGGGGTAGGTCAGTGCCTGTGGCTGCAGCCACACCTTCTACCTGGGGCAGCTGGAGGTCCACCTGCTCACTGTTGGGTGGTAAATGGGTTAGATATCACACTGAGATGTCACGTGCCATCCTGACATAGAACCAAAACATTTTATTCAACTTTTCTCAGCTGTTCCTCTGTAGTCATGTGTACCATATCCAAATATAGTGGTACCTCGGTATATGTCCGCTTTGGAATAAGTCCAACTTGGTATACGTCCTGTTTGGACGCGAAAAATTTTGCTTGGTATACGACCTTTGTTTGGAATACGACTCGCGTGCTAGAACTTGTATGGGTCAAATGAGTCACGACACCGCGTGTTACCCTTGTTTACCTCTCTCGAGACAAAGCCTCTTTTTCCCTTTATTTCTTGTGGGAAAAATTTGTTTGGTGTACGTCCTGTTTGGTATAAGTCCAAGGATCTGGAACGGATTAAGGACGTATTCCGAGGTACCACTGTACATGAAATATGTGCTTTTAAAAAGCTGGATGAACTTACTACGGGTCTGGCTCCTCCTGGATCTGCTCCCATTCGCCATACGGGTTTGTCTTCCGTGGTCTTTTAGCTGGGATCTGCTCCACTACAGAAGCACTGCCAGTATCATCATTTTTACCATTATCACCACCACCACCACCACCATCATCATCATCATCATCCTCCTTCTCCTCCTCCTCCTCCTTGTGAATGGCTCCACCATCATCCTCTTCTCCATCTTCAGTCTCTTCTCCCTCGACTCCAGACGGCTCAGATTTCTCTTCCTTTTTCTTCTAGTAAAAACACGTGTTTAACTGAAATGATTGTTCTCCAAGCAATAAGTAGCCCCATCAGTCAGTATCCCACTAGACATGTCTCACCCTGAAGCTTATTTTGGGGGCGCCTGGCTCTTTGGGGGTCTCAGCTTCCACTCCACTGGGAGGCTGCTCTGAGCTGCTCCCCTCCCCTGACAAGGGCTCTGCTTGAAGAGTTAACGGGTCCTCCTGTGTCTCGCTGTTCTCACCACTGCTGCCTCCGTCCTGGGGTGGGCCATCTCCAGGCTTCTCCCAGCTAGATTCTGGAAGTGTGAGAGAATGACAGTTAAGACTGGAAACTCCTGCCTGGTTTCTGCCTAATTATAGTACAAGGCATGGAACCTTACCGCCAGTTAAAGTGTTATAATAGTAGGTGTATCCCTCTGGACTCAGTGCCTCTACCCATGGAGAGTCTGAGGACGTCTATAATGAGCATGAACAATTCAATATATGGAACAATCAATTGTATGAGTGGAACTAATGTTGACCTTAAAAAAACATCACCATAACCACAATTTTGGAATGACAGTACCTGTGTCTCAATCTTAGTTTTCACTTGAGTTCTTCTTGAAGACTTCTTTCCCCCAGTGAATCCTTCTGGTTTTTCCCACTGGGACTCTGAAAAAACATAAATCCGCATTAATGAGGAACACCAGTGACAAGTGGCCAGAAAACACTTGTGTGAAGTTGATTCCTACCGCCGGTTCGGGTGTTGTAGTAGTATGTATATCCATCATCAGTGACACCTTCGCTCCAGATGCGTGACTGCTTACTGCTGACGGCCGGTGGCTCCACTTCTGGCCTCTTACTCTGAGGCCTACCAACACCTGCATAAGTGCACAATATACTTAGCAACTGAGAAGATAAACATATCACCATACATATTTTGGTTCTGTGAAATTTTTTAAAATATGAATATTGAGGACAGAGATAATACCAGGTCTCAATAAATATCTACAAACTTGCAATTTTCCCAGCAAATCATTCAGATGAAAACCTTCCACTGTTTGGCCATATTTTATACAGTCACCACAGTGACTACACACAGCATTCAGTTCACTGGCAAATTGAAAAGGTAAATTTTAAATGTTCAGGACATTCATCACGATCATTACTGATCAAGAGTCATGACAGCAACACAAACTCAGACCACTCAAATATTAAAAAAAAAATAAATCAGCAACACATATACTATTTGCTCCAATTTACACCATTATTCTGTGTTTTGCTCCTTGTTGTGTTAATATTTTAATACATAAATCCATAACATGCATTCTTTGACGAACAGCATATTTCTTTCACACTTCTCGGCCGTGCGTATGGTGCATGTGGCCCACCTGTGCCAGATTCAGCTTCCAGCCGTTTCAGGTCCTCCTGAAACGCCTTTAAAGCTGCTTCCTCCATAGCCGCAAACTCCTTGGACATGCGGTCCTCCTGTTTAGCCTTTTCAATGCTCTTCTTCTTAATCTGAAAAACAGAGTGTCAAAGCCGCCAGCCACCAATTAGTTAGGGGTTGGGGTGGGCATGTTTTCACATCTTGACATCTACACTTTATCTCAGAGAAAAGCCTTGCCAAGTTGCTGTACGTTTATACCCCCAATACCGCACGAGCGCCCCCTACAGCCCATTAGAAAGTAATTCGAAGGACTCCCTTTGCATTTTTACCCACAACAACTTTCGAGGCTCACGCAATCAAATAAAAATCATAGTAATACACCTTTATTACTGTATTGTGCATTCAAATTATAACCGTACCTCTTCAATTTTGGCGGCGACATTTTCTTTATGATTCTTTCCTCTTTCGTGGAACTCTATACTCTGAAGAGGAAACACCAAACTGCTCACAAAAACAGATCCTTGGCTGGAGTACAAACGCAGACGAGAAACACAGCTAGGGAAAAACGACCAAACAAATGCGAATAGTATTTGGCCATCATGTGTAATACTGTTGATTCGATAAAGTGAATTAACTACAAAAAAGAACACGCGTCTTGAAGCCTTACCGGTTTGTTATCTGCTATCCAGCACTTACAATACTGGCAGAATTTCTTTGGTTGAGATTTCCAGTAGTCAGCCCTAAAGTAAAATAATGTACACAGACAGATCGATGCATGCGCGCACACAAACAATAAATACAATAAGGACAATTAAAACCACAAATCTTATAATTCCCCATAAATCCCTGTTAATATTAAAGGGTCAGCAAACGAGCTACTACAAACTATAAAGCACAGCTTGCATTAGGTTTACGTAACATTAGGTTTACATTTACTAGCCCACATGGAACACGCATGACTGCGCGTTTAATACATCGTAGGGGTAACAAATGTCAATGAAGAACGCAATATGCGAATGCAATATATAGTTTGTATATACATAAACTTACATTATAACCACAAAAAAGCTTCGTAAATAATTTAACTACCATTCAAATTACATAGCTAACTTTAGCTATCATGGACTATTCGCCGAATGGCAACATGTACGGGTACCGGAGAAGGCCAAAATATCTTTCGGCGAACGTTTTTTTTTTTTCCCAGACAAGTTATTTATGTTCTGTAATCTTTAATGGCCAAGATACGTGCATGAAATATATAAAACAAATGCAACTCGATACTGTAGTGTATGCGTGGGTCATCTTAATAACGGAGACAACAGCTCTTTTAAGATGGAAGTTTCGACTCCAATGACAACCAGCGTTGAACTAGCAGCGGCACAAACTGGGAAGTCAACAATTTACTTAAAGATCTCACGCACATACCTGTCTGTATGGAGCAAAATGTAATAATTATAACAATCATGAATATATAATTGTGCATATGAATAACTGTATTAAATCTTTAAAATGATTTAAATCCACACTATAACAGCGCGACGCGTGTGTGGGTGCATTGGATGCACTCTGAGTGAGTTCGTACTTCTGCAAAGATGAGTATAGATGTGAACTGATCATATGGTCATTCCACTAGTGTTTGCCCATAGACTACATGGCAGATAGCACGGTCCCTCATTTTTGGCACGTGCGTGACGTGTTGGTGAGAAAAGCAATGGAGTCCGGCTGCAGAGATCCGCAGTTCCAGGATTCGCGTCTCTGTTGGAGGAACCAATCAGGCTGAGCATCACGTCCCACGATTTGCAATCGGAAACTGTACCCGAGCTCCGCGGAATTACGCGTTTATGTCACTTTAATTTATCTAAAATGACAGCTGGTTGTTCGGCCAGAGCAGTGGCTACAGCTACCCATCAGCAGGTGTGGACCAGTTCTCAAACCAAAGCAAGGTGATTAATTCGAAGAACAATAAAATATAAAAACAAGAAAATTACTTAGGCAAAACTAGACTAAACGAAAAATATAATGCATTTTGGAGGCCATATTTGTGATCGTTTCAAAGAAATTGTTATGATCACAGTTTACTTATCAGCCCTTTCAGTTACAAATATAGTTAAGACCTTATTTAAGAAGTATAATGTAATAAACACTGGAAATCAAATCAGTTGTTCAACAGTTACAAACTTTTGTAATTTCATAATTTCAGCTTTATTAAAGTGTTAATAAAATGTTTATTTTTCTTTTTTTTACAGCCAGACATTCTTAGTTTAGTTGTATTTAAAAGGAGTAAAATAATTTCATTAGTTACAGTTTCATTTTTTTTTAAACAATTTCAAATATTATGCCCCAAACAGACTTTTTGGTTAAAATATTTTGCATTACAAATCTGACAAGTAAGACAGTATCACTGAAATGCATACTGTTTACACATTCCTGTTTCAACTATTTCTGTTGACTGAGTACCACAGATTGTCCCACTCAAGAACTAAATGTCAGAATTATGTCTCTGCCATATTATCAGTGCTTCTGCATTTCAAGTAGACTTTGTGACACGCCAAGCTGTCCTGGCCCGCTGGGTACCAAACACGGTTGGTGTTTCACATCTCCAGCTTCATTGCCCCAAGTTAGAAACATCCATCTCTCCAACTTCTCTCCCAGGGGGCACTCAGTGTAGAAAGGCTCTTTGCTGGAGCGAGTAAACTTATGGCAGGTAAACAAGAAAAGAGTGGAAAGATGCTTCAAAATCCAGATATATGTCATGGTAAATAATAAAAGCCTTCCATATCTTTGCTAGGAAATAATAGTAGATGCAGTCTAATACAAAATTCCACGTTGTCTGCTAACATTTATAACTTTTCCTGCCTGTTATGTGTTTTTATTTATAATTTGACTTAACGGTGATAATGGATGGTTTTGCATGTACCTGCGGACTGGCTGACTGATGTTGCTATGCAGAACAGCACCGATTCCAATGACGGAGGTAGGCCTGGGTATGATGCCTCGACCCACTGTGGATGGGGCACTGGACTTGCTGGGAAGGCGAATGCCGATACTGGGGGCAGGGTGTGCGCTGTTGGTGGAGCATGGAATGCTGGGACCTTGCATGGTGGGGCTAACATACGCCATGGCTTTGAGGGCAGGCCAAGGAGGCGATGGGAAATTCTGCGCACTGCGGACACGCTGCTGCAGCTGACCAGGGGAAGAAACTGACCAAGAGGCAAAGTGTTATTTTTCTCTTATAAAATTATTCATACAGATTTGCTATCAATACAATTATATACTGTCAGAAAAAGGGTACCCCAAGGTACAAACAACATTGATGTATGCTCCAATGGTACAAAGATGTTCCTAAAAGGTACATTTACCTACAGCAAGGGTACAATTGGCAGGCCCTTGAGGGGCCAGCCCAAGTGCCAAGTAATTGTACCCTTGAAGGATAAAACTGGTACTTTTTTCTGACAGTGTAGTAACAGTCTGGTTGCACTGATGTTTTCAAGCAGTATCATGGTGCTTGAGAATGCTGATGGTCTGTGCTTTTGGTTCCCTGACATGCACTGAATACCACTGAAAGTTTACACACTGGGACGTCAGCTCAAAGTGAGTTAAAATTATGCCAACATATGCCAACTGGTGCGAAAAGTCATTGCTAGTCAACGGTGATTTGCATACTTGAAGACTGCAGCCTTGTCCGAGCTCTGGAGGAGTCAAAGCTTTGGCTGGTGCGAATGGATGACTCTGAGCCGGCAGGGCTTGAACTGCTGGGAACACTGGGAGCACTCGGAGCACTGGGAGCGCGCGCAAGGTTAGGCATGCTTCTCTGTAACTTACCTACAGGAAAAACAATGTCATGTAGAACCTGGGTGGTACGTAAATTTAAAAGTGATAACATTTAGAAAAGAGATTGGATTTATATAAATTTAACATCAATCTTAAATACTCGCATAGCTCAGTTGCTATAAAATGGAAAGGTACTTTAGTAGTGAAGTTAAGAACATTTCAAAGAGTGAGATTTTTATGATTAGATTAAACCTGAAAGTCTACTCAAAATACAGATGACCCAATGATAATGAAAACCAGTTATTTTGGTCTGTTGGCATTATATTTCATTTTTTTTATGATGTTCCAAGATAAATGTCTCCAAAATTTTCCAGTCAGACACAAGACTTTCCCTGTAATAAAGCCGCCTCACCGATGTTGGGCCTTTGACTTTGAGCGTGTGATGTGTAACTGGACCTGACGGGACTGAAGTGCTGCGGTGGGTAACTGGACCTGACGGGACTGAAGTGCTGCGGTGGGTAGCGGCCTCCAGGGCACTGCGCAGCCAGCAGGCTACGACGGCTTTTCCTTTCACTGTGGGATGAAGACAAGCTGCACTGCTGGGTTCCTGGTCGATTGTGCTCCTTCTCTTCCTCCCCATCCAGCTCACTGCTGGCTGCCCGCTGCCCAAACTGGATGAAACTGGAGCTGCGGTTGGTGACCAAAGCCGAGGCGGAGGCGTAGTCCTGACGGAGGCCTGGAGGAACGAAGGAATAAATATATACACAGGGACTCATACAAATGCGTAAACAAACCCGCACAGATACAGATAAACACAAAACACACACAAAATTAGACCGTCTCAATGAGCACTGCTTCAGCAAAGTATTCACTTTAACTACCTACTAAAAACCCCACACTTCCATTACACAATTCCTACTTTTGCTAAACTATAGAAAACGTAACATAATCATTTATTACTTCTAAACTTCACTTGTTGGTTGCCTTTAACTTAGAAGTACTGGTGGACTGTGAAATACTTTGTCTTACCAAACTAGTTCTAACAGTAGAATCCACCCCTGACCTTAACCCCCAGTCCGAAGTCCCACGGGAAGCACTTACTCTCCTCCTGCATTCGTGCCATGATCTGCACGTCTGTCAAGTCCTGCAGCTTGTAGCCCATGGAAATAGAATCACCTTCCAGCTCGGAAGTGCTGACAGGGGGCTGCGAGCTCAGCGGAGGGTGTCTGTACCCATCACCTTCAGAAACAAGGAGGATCTGGACATTTGTGTCACATGGGGGGGGGACAACCCTGGGAACCTCTCTAGGGGGCCCCTGCTGATCTCACCTTTTTTTTGGTAACTAAACACATAGAACAAATGTTCAATTCTAAATATTTACATAGCCATACAATTTTGGTTAAAATATTATAATCTATAATAATATATCTTAAATTTGGCCGATCCATCTGTCAGTACAATACTCCCCTCTCCCCAATCAGCGAATTATACCAACAGCACGCCCACCCCACCCTGATTGGTATGTTTTTCCTCTGGCACCCCATGCTTTGATTAGTATATTATTGATGTTTCATCATTTTTAATTCCTTCCGGTTTTTCTTTTGGCTCCAAAAAGTAGCTCAAATGCCACTTAAGGGGCCCCCTACCCATGTCAGCCTAGAAGTTAGTCCCCCCCTGGAAATTGCATACTGATTTCTATATCAGGAGCAACAAACTTCAAGCAATGAATGCAAAAATACTGCAAACCTATTTTTGTTTTACTTTGTGATTAGGTTATCCATCTGAAGCTAAGCATGTTTGAGCCTGGCTGCTACTTGGATGGGAGACCAACTAGGAACGCTGGGTTGCCCGTCAAAGGGGTGTTGGAGTGGCCAGCAGGGTAGCCCAGTGGATCCCAGTGCAATGACAGGGACACTGTACAGTAAAAACGGCACTGCCTTTTGGATGAGACATAAAACCGAGATCCTGACCTTGAGGTCATAATAGATCTCTGGGGCATCCTTTGAAAAAGTTAGGGTGGTACCCTGATGTTCTGCTAAAAATTGCCCACTGTAGCCCTTTCAGATCTGGCCTCCTAATCATCCTCTATATCTAATTGGTGACTTCTCTCTTAGCTACTGTGTGGTGAGCGTACTGGTGCAGAATGGCTGCCATTGCATCATGCAGGTGGGGGCTACACAGTGGTGGTCGATCAAGTGGCTCCCCACTGGTTCTGTAAAGCCCTTTGGGTATCTTGAAAAGCATTATATAAATGTAACATTCATACAGGCTTACTGTGACTGGATGAGTGGGAGAAGAATGAAGGTGATCTCTCAGCTTGACCAAAGCAGCCCTTCCCACTGGATGTCTGAGTCACAGGAGGTAAATGTTGACTAGATGTGCATAATGAGGCTAGACAAATGTAGAAATCAGAAAATGATCATACTACAGTTTCCACACTCCCTGTACCTTTTACTCAAGCACATTGTAAAACTCATCAGTTGCCTAGAACTCATTAAGTGATCGACATGTTTGTTCAGCAATTGATCTGAGACAGAATTTCTCAGCTGTAAAGTAGCCAAACTGCCCACTGAAGTAACAAATAGTGTTAGTTTCACTATTCATGTAATCTGACTTAGAAAATGAAAAGAAACAGAAAAAGGGAAAGTATTGTGGCATAGGTACTCTACTGCACAATGCAAACCAACTGATCATCAGTTAATTTGAGGTTTTGAATAAAAATAAAATAATATATGGTTTAACATTTCTGAAAAGCTCAAAACCTTCCATGTTGAGCAATGCACTATAAACTTTCATCAACATTTTCAACACAGTATTTCAAATTTCTGCTGAATAGTACTCTGCATATAAACCCCAAGTTTAACTGCTTGTGTCATCTAATACAGTACTGCTTTCATGTGCTGATTAGGTTACGGCACGGGTATGGATGGCGGATTCATGCCAATGACAGGGGCATGTTCAGGAGCGCATTACCTGCTCGCTCTGTGAGTATAGGTTTAACAGGAGGCCGGGCAGACGTGCTAGGGGGGGGTCCTATAGTCACAGGGCCATGGGGGAGGGCAGGCCTGGAGGAAATGTCGTTCCGTTGGTGGGCTGAAGAAGGGAGGAGCAGAATGGGAGAGTGGAGGTTATACTCATGTCCTACCAGATATATCTCATTTCAAAGGCAGTAGGAAGATGTATGTTAAGGATAAATTCCACAGGTAATCGGCACCCTTCTCTCTTAGACGGGGCTACATCTGTCACACATTCATCCACATCTCACAAGTTGACACAGAAGTTGCCATTCAGGCTTCACAGCACAACAGAGACTATGGAATTAACACGTAAGTAACAAGATCTATTACATAAGTGCCATCAAACAAACAAAAAAACAGCTTCAGTAGCTTCAGAAGGCTTCGTTCTGTGATGTCTCATGGTGATGCGCATCGTGTGCACTTGACAGACCAGTACTGTGCAAAAGTCTTAAGCAATCAAATAAAATGATGCTTAAATGATCTTCATGTTGACAAAAATCTATGAGGCTGTGTCCGTCAAAGTATGTCATCTTAGCCATTTCAAAACCTCTCCTAAAGTAACCCCAGTATTTTCAGCAACCGTACATATGTTCAATACACCCATGTATTTTTTGACTAGACAACTGGCACACCATGTTTGGCTAATCAATACCCCAGTGAGTTAACAAGCTAAGTCAGGGGTCGGCAACCTTTTTAAGGCAAAGAGCCATTTTTCCTAAATGTCTGACCCATTATTTACAAAGAGCCGCAATGGGCAGAGGCGGAGGTTTGAGATACGATTTTTTAAATGCGATATGGGTATATATGCATTTAACACAAAAAATGTTTAAGTGCTTACAAAAAATAAAGAGTTCGGGGGCATCTCAGTTTTAAATCATTCGGACTTGTAACAGCGCAAAGGTGACTAATATCACAACATATTTCAGTTCTGTAGCGATAGTCT
>JAODLD010000040.1:16853176-16874661 GCA_026781065.1 Mormyrops boulengeri | reverse complement strand
CGAGAAAAATAAGTCGTGATCTCGAGATAACGAAAAGAAAAAAAAAAGTTGACGCGTGTCCTCTACAGACTTCCGTAGATATTTGGTTAATGAAAGCCCTACATAATTCCAGTGTCGATGGCAAAAAAATGTTGAGAATTAATTGCTTAGCCGATTTTTTGATCCCTGGAAAGTACCGTTTTATTCATTGACAAGACTCGATAGTTAGCTGCAGCAAGCCAGGTTAGGTAACCTTTTGGAAGGTGATAGAGCAGGGTCCCTCCTGGGAAACATTCCAGCAGTTCTTGGCTTTTTAATCGGTACCTTTACCCACAATGCATTGCTGCTGACATGTGACCAGCAGACAGGCGGGAGCGGAGAGCTTACCCCTGGTTATGCTGAAGCAGTCCTTACAGTACACCATGTGACGATGCACCCATATGCTGTCCCCAGCCTTTAGGTGCCCCAGAGAGCCATTGCACAGGCCACACTTAGAGAGATGCACGCAAGAGAATTCTTGATAAACCATTTTGATGACTTACAACAGTAAACACTACGGAACACACAGTGGAGTGCAGTGGAGTTTTCAAATTTTTGCAAAAATCAATTGACGAATAACATCATTTAAATATTAGATGATTTATTGTACACCTGGGCACAATTAAATAATTGCTTAAATATGGTTGGAATTATGCAGTTAACATTAATAGGGATAAACAAAAGTAATTAAACGGAGTCTTTTCAAATAACTTGCTTTGTGATTTCAGTAGTTTTTCTGTACATCTTGATTCATCCTTTTTGATTTGATTTAAATTTTTTTGTGACTTCATTCAATCTGGAACCATAAAAGCATTTTCTTTTTATGTTGTACCTTAAAGCAAGAGGCATGACAGCTGATCTCCACATCATCCAGGACCATCTTGGGCTCCAGACTCAGAGGTTTATGGCAGTGGGTGCAGAGGTTTTTTTTGTAGATAGTCCTTCAGAAAAATGGAGATGGACCTGTGTAAAATACACAAAGGGCAACTGCACTGGGGCAGCGACCCCTAAAGGTGCAGGATTACCTCAGCTTTTACGATGAGGTGAGCGATATGATCATGCGTGGTCTATATAAATACGATACATGTAAATTATATAGAAATTAGACTAACCTGTTGGTTGGTGAATAAGTCATTATTGATTTTGGTAGGAGAGTGTCAGCAAGACAGTCTATGGGGCTTCTGAAAAGAAAGGGAGACAAATCATTTGTATGCAAAGGCTGAGATGTCAGTGAATTCAGAAAAAATGACAAGGGAGCTGTATTTCCAGGCATGACAACTGTAGTAGATTCCAAGGAAAGCAGAGGAATTCCATGTAGTGACAGTGGAAGTATGCATCTTAGAGGACCTAATTCACTGAATTCATTTCTCTAAACATATCACTGGCGCACCAGAAGACACTGCTGCCTTTGAGGAGCCAAATAACAAAACCATAGTCCGTCATTAAAGGTGGCATGTCTGATTTTCTTAGCTTCATGAACATACGATCCCCACCCTTAACTTCTTACCAGCCATTCATGGTATTGATGTTGCTCATGTTATTAATGTTGCTCATGTGTCTTTATTTGCATTATTTATGCATTATTTAAATAGTGTAGTGTAATCGTTGTTTTCTTTTTTTTTACAATACACTGGCTTTACAGTTTGAGCATGCAGACCTTGTCTCTGCATTCATAGGGGAACTCAGTGATGTACCAGCCTCGCGGTCGTCTCCAGGGACACAAGAAGTCAGCTTCAGTGATAAGCAGAAATCTTATTTATATCTGTGTTCATGAATCGCAGTAGAAGGAATCCTTAGACATATGAAACACTGAAACTTACTATTGAAATAGAAATCATATTACACAAGCAATTTAGTGCAATGCTGGTGTCTTTAAGGGAAACACGCTACCTCTGTAATGCTGGTGTCTTTAAGGGAAACACGCTACCTCTGTAATGCTGGTGTCTTTAAGGGAAACACGCTACCTCTGTAATGCTGGTGTCTTTAAGGGAAACATAGTACTTCTGTAAAATGCCATTGTAGGTAAACATACCGCCCTGTCTAACCTACATGTCCATCTCCTTTTCATTATACATTAAACGTCTGTTAAAAAAACGGACAATTACTGTCAGATGAAAAAACATATAAAATGTAAAAAAAATTTAAAAAGTAATAATTATTTTTGCTTTCCCTGGAGGTGAAGGGCCTTACTTAAGGGTCCACAGACATGTGACCATTCTGTTAAGGTTGGAATTCAAACCAGTGACTGTCCACTCATGACTATAGAAACTTAGCCTGCTGAGCAATTCATTCAATCCATCCAGGCACCTACCCACCCACACAAAAAAATGCATTGTTAGATGTAATTAATTTTATTAAGACATTTGGTTACACTGAATTAATTTATCTAAGAACAGATTAAACATGAATGTTATGGTTGTTTTATACATTTTACATGTTTTTTCATCTGGCAGTAATTTTTCATTTTTTAACAGACATCTTCTGCTGCACGAACAGCCAGGAAATTTCCATTTTTTACAGTTTTTTTACAGTATGCATCAATCTACTTTTGGTATTTATCTCTATTTATATCTAACTATTGCAAATCAGTCTGCTTTTATTATACAGCACTACCTAAGTAATACTTAAATAACACTCTTTTTTTGTCATACAGCTGCATTTAGCTAACACTAATGCATGGATTTGGTCACTGATCAAAATATAGACAAGAGGAGTGTGTGTAGCCACAACCCACCGGAGAGACTCCACCGCCTTCAACTCTTTCCCGGTCGCGCTGTTGTCCGTCAACAATGTGACCTTTGTACTGTTCACTGAAATCAAAATGGCACCATGAAAATGCTCTCTTCATTAAAAAATGCCTCCTGTACTTTTAAAACTGCTCTGCCAAAAGGTGTAACTATAACTTCAAATCATTTTGAATTGTGAGCAGAATAACAATGAAACTGTCTCTTCCACATTTTGTGATGAAGTTAGTTATAGATGTGAGAATCCCAGTGTGAAATCACCTGCTACTTCAATCAATTACAGGCGGCCCAGGAAAGTTCAAGGTTTACAAATCACAGGATATCCCAGTTTATGGACTTTGTTATTACTATGAATACAGGACAAAAATATATATATATATATATATTTGTAAAAGAAATATCCTACCAGGTCTTGGAGAGTATGGCTTGGCATAGTAGTAAGACATTTTGGAAGTTAAGGTGGGGTCAGCCTCTGAAAAATGCATTTTATTGCAGTATATATACAGAAAACAACTGAATTTTCTTCTTTTTAATGTAAGGAGTAATCATGACATAAATGAATTTTTTGCTGCTTCATATATTGGCCGATAGAGAATACTATTTTCATGATGGGTTTTGCAGAGAAAAGTTCTAGAGAAGCTTAATATATCTGTATGTGTTTCTATAAACATTCACATCTAGCGGACGCTTTTGTTCAAAGTGACGTACAATAAGGCAAATGGGACATTATAAATGAGTCAAGGAGTGCACTAGGCATAAGAGCAGCTAGACTGAGCTTCCAGTGAGTGCCAGTTCGTGTAAAACACCTGTGTTTACAGATGGTTTCATGTCTGGAATGTAAGTGCTTCAGAAAACAAGGGCAGCAGTACCTTAACTGTACTCAAGTACAAAACTGATGCTATGTTCCACCACCATACAGACAATCTGTCTACTGACAGTCTACACAAACTGTGCATACTTTTGTGAGGCGTGCTTCACTTTTATCTCTACATTCCACAACCCTTTGTGTCTACTTCCTCTTGATCATTTACATTTTTAACAGTCTAATTTCAAAGACAATGCATATAAAGCTATTCTCAGATTAATTCGTAAAACTCTTAAAAATATTTTGGCAATAATGTAGTAACAAAATTGTAGTACAACCATCTTAATAATAAAAAAACATACATTATTTAAACTAAATAAGTATATTTCCCTAAAAAACTTTGTAGGGAACCAAATTTGTAGTTAAGTAATGTATATTGCATTAAACACTGCTACTACTGTTACAATAAATGACTGTTAACATGAACTTTAAACAAGCATAATTATACTTTCAATGAATGTCGATTTAAGAAGTAAATTTACCTGGAAGGGAAAGCCTTCAGAGAATGTGGTGGAATGGTAATGTTCACATCTAAGTGCATCTACTTTTGTCCTCCAGGGAGGGGAAGAGCTGACTGGAGGCCGGCCCAAAACTGCATGCTCACTTCCTGAAGCTCAACAACTCTAACCACAATATTCAGTGGTTTGTCACCAAAGAGTTAATTAACGTGATTTTTTTTCTAGGGCTTTCACAGGACAAAAGCCAATTATAATTTAAAACCACGTCGAATACCTGAAACCGCTTGATCTGACAAGTGAATATTTATTCAACTCTATTATCTGAATTCACTTATGAATTAAAAATTCTGTATTTAATGAATTGAAATTTACTCTATTTATGTTATTACAGGTTAAACAAGGGGCAGTGTGCTTGTAATCACAAGGTCACTGGTTCAAACCCAGCGACCTTGAGCAAGGCTCAACTTCCTCAGCTTTCCATGAAGGGCAGCCACTTGTGGCAGTGCCCAGTGAGCTGGGGGTTGAGGGAGGTGTAAAAAAGACAATTAATAAAGTGATGATTATGATTATTAAATTCAGAATTAATGAATTATGCCCCATTCCATTAATTGGAATTTGAATTGAATTGGCCACACATCAAAAACTGTTTAAACCATTTGTTCAATAAAGATATGGTGATACTAAAGATTACTAAAGATTAAGTGAGACGCCATTCCTGGAGAAATCCGAATTCCAAAAGGTTCACTTCTTTGTGAAACCACTTGAAGTATGCAGGGTCACAGGGGTCTGTAAGTGGCTCAAGAGAAATTTCAGACCTAAACTAGTCTTTCATCTTTAGACGAGACGGTTTTATGAATACGGGCAAAACTGGAATGATCACATCACAATTTGTAGAGTCCTTTGATTGGTAGCTTGGTGTCTGTATGCAAATCGTGTTTGGCCAAGGTAACCTGGTATAGAATATGAGTGGTGTTGATAAAATTGAGTAAAGCTTAGCTTTTTTGTATGAATAGTAAATAAAATCCTCGAAGGCAGCCAGCTAGTCATGTAGTTCATTCAGCTAGCTGCTTGTAAAGTCAATTGCCTCCCACACTATAGGTTGCTATGGTGAAATTATCTCTGTGTTGCTGTGTAATACTTTTTAAACTAGCTTAAGATAGCTACTATTAAGCATGCTGTGAGTGAAATGCTCATGATCCTGTCAACCAGCCCTTTCGCTTCTCCCTTTGTCACAAACCTCTCTTCTGCTTAAATTTAGGGAAGTGCATCTCGGTCACACTGACAGAAAGTTCACAGCTTGTAGGTGATCTTGTCTTTTCTGAGCCTAGGTCAGTCTGTATGCTGCTTTTTATTTACGGTACCAGTCAAAAGTCTGGACACATCTCCTGAAAAATCATGTTTTTCTACAAGATAATACACTCTAAGCACACCTCGAGGTTACATAAGTACTGTGTTATCTATTACCAAAAAGATGGGTGCTGAGACAGATGACCTGGCCCCCCCACAATCCCCCGACCTAAACCCTACAGAGCTGGTTTGAGATGCATTGGATCAAAGAGTAAGAGCGAGGCAGTCAACTAGGGCACAGAACTTGTGGAACCTCCTTCAGGACTGTAGGAGAAGCTTTCCAGGTGGTTACATCTGGAAGCTGTTTGAAAGAATGCCAAGAGCCTGCAGTGCTGTCATGGAAGCAAAAGGGGGGCTACAATTTAGGAAAATTTTGAGATGTTGAACCCTTCTTTTGGTCATTGCTATATCTGATACGTTTTACTTCATTGCCTCAAAACCTTTTACCGTAATGGTGAGTAACGGTTCTGAGACATGCTTACGAAGCAGGTGTGTCCAGAATTTACTGCACATTGGAATTACAATCAGCTTATAGAGGCTGAAATTGTGCTTTGTCTGAGAAAAAAAAAGAGGGCTGACCATATTTTATCATCTCCGTAATGGTTTCATATAAGAATGCAGCTGATCTAGATACTGGCTCAGCAGCTTGGTGGGGTTGCGTTTGTCCTGCCATATTATTTTATACACATTTTTAAATGGCATTAAAGGGACAGACAAATTCTGCATCAACCATAGTAAGAATTACTTTTCATTTATATTAAAATGGACTTACATTTTTAGTAGCCATTATTCTTAAAAACGTTTATCAACCAGCTTTTGCTATAATGGCTCACCTACCAGCACAATTTTATAATTATCTGGAATTGAAAAATATGAGAAAACATATATAGCTTTGCAAGTAGAGAATAGATTAATTCCGTCAGTATTTATCTGATTTCCTGCAGGTATGAGCTCCCTGAACTTAGTAAACATTAAGTAGACCGTCATTGTTTTCATGCTAATTTTCCATCTTGAATTTAATACTTTAGCAGTATCAAGTATTGTTAAGCAGTATCATGTACAGTAGTGTTGTCCTGAAATGGTGTGGAAAGTCTTTCTGAAACTGTGGCATAGTAATATGTGACCTGATTTGTCGATAACAGTCCTACATTGTACAGAGCCACAACATGCTGACAAAGGAGAAGACCCCATGGCTGACGTTACCAAAATGACCTCTGACTCCTGCTCTGGGTTGCCAATACCAACAGCATTTACATTTAAAAGTATTATAATTTAAAAGTATTGTACTCTGTAAAACTGCATTCTAATTTTACCATACCAGTCAATTTTAAGGCTAGTGCATTTTAGCAAAAAAGGAATTTAATAAATATTCCAAATGTCTACAATTGAAGAAATACTCTGATTTCTCGTATTTTAATAAAATACATTTTGGTAAGAAAATTACTGTTGTTACAAATTAGTGATCACCACCAACCACACCTTTACATAATAACCAATCACACAAAATGAACAGATTTTCATTAAGAACATTCAATACTTTTCAAAGTCAGTGTTCCAGAAGGGCCGCGCCCCACATTATAAAAAACAGTCCTCCTGAAAGTCCTGTCCAAGAAGGTCATCATGGCAGAGGAACCTCTTCGTAGGTTATGTGGATGTAGGGTGGCTTCATTGGAAGGTACCAATACTCAAAGTTATAGAACAAGTAGAATGTCTTTTCCAACAAAACCTTTTCGACAAGCTCAAAGAAACTGAGGACAAATTCTTTTAGTGACTGGTGTGGACGAAACGAATAGTAGAACTTTCTGATATTTGCAGCCAGACCTTCACTGGAGGAATTACCAAAAATTGTACTGTCATTTCCAAGAAAGGTCGGCTCTCCGCTGTACAGAAAAATCTTGGTGTAATTGGTCTGCGTGGCGCTAGACAGTTTCACACCCATCTCGGCAAGTTTCCTGTAGGTGCGGTGCACAAACTGAGAGCAATCATAGGACTCGAACCACACAGTGGAGTTGGGACTGGGCTCAGCTTGGACAGTCCAGGTCTCATAAAATATCCCTGTATTATTGTCTTTCTTGACCCATTCAGCCATATCATTGAACTGTCTACCTAAAAAATTAAAAACCAACAGGAAAGCATGACTTGACAGTTGTACATGATTGTTTATGTAAAATATTCATTTTTTAATAATCCATAAACCACAACTACAGTTCATAGTACAGTGCAAAGTCTCAGGCAGACAACAAAAAAAAAATTATGATCTTCCTGTTGCTTTAAAACTATATTACATCGGAGAAAAGTCTGTGTGAGCTTAGCAATTTCACCCCAGTATTTGCAGCAACCATCCAATAAAGCCCCATGTATTTTTGACTCGGCCACTAATGCACATTTTATATCTAATGAGTGCATTGATTTTTAAATCTAATTTAACTGAGTGGAATGGGTATGAAATTTACAAATGCATTGAATGACTGGAGTGTCTCTGAAGATATCTGTAACTTTTCACAGAAAAGAAATAATTCCTATTAGTTTTTATTGTGTTGCTATTAATTTACATTTGTTTTTATGTGATTTGTTTGAATTTTTTGTTCTGTGCAATTATATATACATACTACCTGGAAATATAGCTTTAAAAAATTTATTTGACTGCCTAAGACTTTTGTAAAGTACTGTGTATGATAAGGTAGAGCATTAAATTTCTTTAGATTTTCAATTTAATACAGGTAAAAAAAAAGACCTTCAAATTACTTTTTTGCATATTACACACAGGCCAAATGGATTTTGGAATTTAGGTTTCAGTGCAAGTTTCGATAGGTACCAGTGGTAAAAAGTTGAACCAAATAAGACTGCCGAATACAGCAAGACCATCTTACGACTCTCTCTTCTGGTTTCACACAACCACCACGTCACCTACCTGACATTTGTCCCACTTTCTCCAGCGTCCCATTCTGAATCCAGTGCAGGTCGTCAATGCCCTCAAAGAAGCAGGCGGCTCCTTGGTTACACCAGAAGGGGGCGCTAAGCTCCGGTCTTATGTGTGGGAAAGTACAGTTCCCCAGCTGAAACAATTCGTACCACTCCATCGTGTAGTTTTTCTCCGTGTTACGGCTTCTGAAGCCAATCGCATCGTGCATAATACTCTGAAACAAAAGCGCGTAAGTAATACTTATATAAAATCACAAAACAGCAACACAAAAAACACAACGCGTGATAAGAACTTACAATTTTTCCTAAGAGGTCCCCATATTTAAACTCCCACACTGGAGCTTGAAGTCGGAATATGTCGATTATATCCGAATCCCTCATTGGGGGAATACGGCCATCCCGGTCTCCAGTTGGGCAAAACGGGTACAAAGCTTGGCAGTAAGGATCGACTACTGGTCGGTGATCAAATCGCCTTGGCAAGAAAACAAACAGCCTTTACATGTTATACTCAAGTACAGCAGTAAGTTTCCCCAGGGCAGTAACAGATGCGTGGCTTGTATGAAGAATAAGCAGAAACCTGTTAGTAATGTCTGAGGGGAAACACAGCTGGTGCCGATGATGAGTCATTTTCCAGATTTGCATGGAAGTTAGCCAAATAACTGTGCTTTTCTGTGCTAGGGCTTCCGCTGGAGTCCCCAGAATTAGTTGTGCAGAAAAGGACGTTACACAAGCTTTTCAATGTTATGGACAATACTACTCCCCATATAACCTATTGGCCGGACAACAGGGAGTTTTCAGGCAGACTCCTTCAGTTCCGCTGCAATAAGGATCGTTACTGGAGGTCATTCCTGTCTATGACAATAACCTCTCTGTGCAGGAAGAGCTGGACTCTCCACTCTGAGGCGATACATAATGCACATTTACATTTGATTTCTGCATATTTGTACATATACCGTATTTGTACATATATGTTTTTCTAATTTGGCATTATGTCTCCGATTATGCCTACCGCGTGTCTCTGTTTATGTCATTTATGCAAATGGCTACTGTAACTCAAAAATTCCCTTTGGGGATAAATAAAGTAATCTGAATCTCAAATAAAAGGGAACCTACTAAAATGCGCATTTCCCCATTGCCTCTGCATGCCACTCGCATGTGTACCTGTAAGGCACAGGCCATTCCTGCTCGCCATGTGTAAAGTCCAGCGATGTAATCAAAATGGTTAAAGACAAGATAAACATCCTGACTTCCATCCGCAGATCACGGAGTCCCAGTTACCCGGCCCAGCCGCCGAACTTCGCCCTGTGCTGGCCGGTGGGGAGAGCCCAGAGACCCAACAAAACACTACGCGAACTCAGCCCCAACAGCAATACAGCACTTTTCAGCTCACCAGCTTCAGTTTACAATTACTTCCTCCTTCTACTGTATGGAGCCGGGGGTGGGACGGCTAAACCTTTCACGTGATCATCATATGACTCAAATTCCCTGCAATCATGTGACGGGCGGCCAGCAAATCACATTGCTTGTGTGTGTGTGTGTGTGTGTGTGTGTGTATTCACAAGCACGGGCTTCACTTCGTCCCATAGTTTTGTCTGCGTAGAGTACGTGCTGGTTAAGTTCTCCCAAAACTGCCATTCCAGCACAACTATGATATTTGTGGGAGTCAGTGGTTGTTCAGCAACCTGGTCAAATGTGATTTTACATGCCTCGTCATCAAGGTGGAAGGCAGATTTATTTATGCAAACTTTAAGACTGGGACTCCCAGAATTTCCCCCTGGCGTCAATAAATTCCATCTTATTGCTACAGTGATACTTTTATTAATCTTAATTGATCTACATTTGTATAGCTACACTGAGACACTTATCAGATAAGACCTACAGTGTGTTACGATGAATAGATACTATACTGTAGATACTAAAGAAATCTCACATAATAACTGAATTTTGATCCTCAATATCAACTCTTCCTTATAGACCAAGGTAAGCCCATTTAATGAACTAGCCAAGTTGGCTAGTAGCAAATATTCATTAATTCCACCCCTGGTATCATTGTTCACACAGCTCTGCTTGTATTCTAAAGATGCAGACATAGCTGGTCATGAACAAACTGGTGATAGATTTGCCAAGTTACAAGTTGCTATGTAATTTAACTTATAGTAACTTTAACTAAGTTAATGTCCATACATATATGCCAAAATGTCTGTTCTTATATTACACTATGTCTTCTTTCTTACATCATCTGTTCTTAGATTATCATTTTGATGGGATCTTAATTAGTGTGTAAACTTTAATATTTAATGAAATTCTTACACCTACAAAATCGCAGCATTAAAACTTCGCGTTGGATTTCACATTTCGGTCCGCTAGGTGTCGCACTTCATGGTCCACATCGCAGGGGCGGCAGCTCGAAAGATACTCTTTTGCAGATACTATGGGGCTGCTGGACTTTTCGGCGACGGTGCTCTGAAATTTAGGGGTTTCCTTTAATTAATGTGCCCGTCGCCATTGTTCACTACCTACGGCAACACCTGTAAGACGCGTATACACAAAGAGGCAGGCATGTACGGCTCATAATCTTGATAAAGAAAAGTGAACGAAATGACCGGCCTGAATGCTGAGCTATTCTGTTCCCTTTAATTAATGTTTACAATAAACACTATATATACACACAGACACACACACACACACACACACACACACACACACTAATGACTAATGAAATGCATAAACTTCCCTGTTTCGTCGGGAACTGATCTGCAAATGTGACATCTGCAGGCTAAATCTGTAAGCAATGAGTTAACAGTTACAACTTGCATCAGACTGTAGCTGATACTCCTCCTATTTCATTCCGTTCGGTCGACATAAAGGAAACCACCGACGCTGCTCAGATTACGTTGGATTGTCCCGAAAGGCGAAAGCAGGCATGGCTTCGGCGGATCTTTCACGCCGGGTTTCCAGTGCTGAGGACAATAATTCTCACTTTTCTGAAATAGTAGAACTAAATGTTGGGGGGCAGGTCTACGTAACCAGACATGCAACTTTAATATCTGTGCCAGACTCTGTCCTCTGGAACATGTTTAGCCAACAAAAGCCTAAAGAACTACCACGGGACAGCAAAGGGCGTTACTTTATAGACAGAGATGGCTTTTTGTTCCGATACATTTTGGACTACCTGAGGGATCTGAACCTTGTTTTGCCCGATTACTTTCCCGAGAAATGCAGGCTGCAAAGGGAAGCCGAATTCTTCCAACTGCACGAACTCTCCAAGTGTCTAAGTGCAAAAGTGAGTAAAGACAGCTCGGTGAGTGAGGACACGTGTCAAAGCGATCGGGATGAAGGTGCGCTCCTCGGCGCGGTCAGGGAGTCCGCTGCCAGCCAAAGGAAATCCGGCTACATTACCATCGGATACAGGGGCACCTATACCATCGGAAGAGATATCCAAACCGACGCCAAATTCAGAAGGGTGGCCAGGATCACCGTATGCGGGAAAACCTCCCTGGCAAAAGAAGTGTTCGGGGACACTCTGAACGACAGCAGGGACCCGGACAGACCCCCGGAGAGGTACACGTCCCGCTACTACCTGAAGTTTAATTTCCTGGAGCAGGCTTTTGATAGACTGAGCGAAGCCGGATTTCACATGGTGGCCTGCAGCTCCACAGGCACGTGTGCGTATGTCAGCAACGACCCGACCGAGGACAAGATCTGGGCGAGCTACACGGAGTACGTGTTCAGCCGGGGGTGATGTTAAGCGGCTGCCGCTGAGTAAGACGGCTGCAGGCGACACGCAGTGAACAGCATCACTGTCTTCTAATCTAGCCATGTAAATAGCTGGCATGCCACATAATTCGCTAACGCTGTTTTTCATTTTCCCCAGCAAGAGTTCATCAGATGTTGAGTGTTACAAATAATGACATTGAAAATATAAACATACTACGCAACTTTTTATATTTTGCTATTGTGATTGAGCTTTGTTGATTTATCACCGTGACGGTGGGACACCTTTGGTCCGTTCAGACTTGTCTTGTTTTGTAATTTAATCACGAGTTTTAAAAGTACGGTTTAAATGACGGTTACTTGCACCACAAGACTGTATGCGACTAAGTTTTGCGTATTGAACGAACTTATAAAGTTAAACTGACCTGCGTTTTTCTGACATCTTTGGACTTTCCTCCTAATAATGAGCATATAAAATGCCTTTGACTAGTTAACTTTACAGTTTTATGTTACCAGTTTATGACGTTATCCGCTGACGCCAAAGGCTCGCATTATGAAGCCAGTGCCATATATTTTGAGAAATAAGTACATATTTGTCAATATGTAACTGAACGAAACGTCATGCTGTTTTCATTGATAATGTTCTTTTCGACGCATATATTTGAGTATATGGACTATTCTGTACGAATAAATACAGCTGTGTGTGTTCTCATTTGGAGTTGTATTCCATATTTAGCAGAAAGAATAAAGCAAATTTTTTGCGTTACGTTCGTGCATTGCGGACATGTGTGATCACGTTGTTTTCAGGCTTCGGGCGTAGGAGGTTTTACAATGCAGTCAAACGTCGACAATCAGCAGAACATCAGTTTTCTGGCTGCTGTTGATATGGCCTAATATTTCCCCCTGCTGTGATCAAAGCAATTTTGCAATTATCACTATTGCAGCTGTCGTGCAGCATTTCCGGCGGGTGCCCCGCTGTGAGGAACCAACGGGGTAAACCGTCAGAATTGAATTTTTGGATAGGAGATAATCATGTAAACATATCAAACAATACATCTTAAAATAAGTATATAAGATAAAATGCAACAACAGATTTCCAAGTCAGCCTGCACAGATAGAGAACATTTATTATAACTAAATAATAGACGCAGCAACGCCGGTATTTAATGCACGTTAACTTCCAGGGAAGAATTTATAAAGGATTCTTAACATCGACCCCAGTAAGAAATCACTGGCTCTTCTAGACGAATTGGAACAGAAGTTAGTACCTTTGTGTAAATAAGTTGTTGGTATCACTTCCTTATTCCAGCAATGTACTTACCCCATACTTGGAATCATGCAAGCTTATTTTAAGTGGTTTTTATTTTCGAATACAATTTTACGGATTACAGGTATCTGCATAATTTTCCTTATAATTTAAACACTATATATGGGGCAGGATTAATGGTTTGTTTTCTTTCTATTTTAGAAGCAATATTATAAAGTACCAGCACCTGATATTATTGTTTTTTTTCTTTTCTTATTTCTTTGCTGTCAGTCAGACTGGGCAATAAAGAAGAAGGAAGCTCTTAGTTCAGTTACCATTCTGCTAAAATGTGTGTGATTGGTGGAAGTGAAAGCACGGCCTGGACACAGTCTGAATTTGCAAAGGGGTGACACTGCAAAACACTCCTGCTCCTTTTAATGGAACCCCGTATTCTCCTCATTAAATAGACATCACGGTTTGTTTACCTCCATGCTGTGACAAGCAACCTAATTGCGGGAATACGGGCTTATCGATGCGTATTTAGCTCTGAGTAATCTTAGATAAGCCTTTTCAGATTCTTTCGTCATTAAAATGGCACCAGTTTTAATTACAAATCCTGAGTGTTTTAATTGCACCTAGAATGAAAAGTAAAATCTCCATGTATTTATGCACTGCTTTTTTGTAACAAAATAAATGTTTATGTGTTATTCTAAACAAGGCAATTACTCTGACTGCGTCAGATTCGCAGGCTTGTGTTTCCTCCCAATGACCAAGGATCTTTGGTAGACATCGTACGAAAAAGAAGTGCAGGAGACACACGTCTTCAACATTTTGCTTGAGGTCGAACAATCAGTAGTGTATATTGAGTTTGTGCAGTTAAAGAAATTCTAGTGTAAAATATTAGTATGAGTACTATGGCAACTCCAGTTCACACAGGAAGCTTTTGGATGGTGGGGGGAACCCCAAAACGGGAAGGGGAGGGCAGGTAAACTCAACACACGCATAGAGCCAGGAGTGAAACCACGGGGCCCGTAGGCCTGAAGCGCTTATGCAAACCAGTCTACCACCCTCTGTGTTACATGTAAGTAAGTTCAAAAGTTTAGTATCTCTTGCTCTCCTTCATATGAACAACGTGCAGAATGAGCCTATGTTTTTTGACAAGGAGACTGAAAAACCCGATCAAATAACACAGATTGGTATGTGTTTCTGTCCACCTACTGTCAGCCGTCATCCTACAGAGTCAAGAATATGTGGTATATACTGTATATAGTATATAAAGTACACATATTTGAAAGATTGCAATATGCAGTTTTTGGTTTAATTAACACAAGAACAACATGGCAGAATTACCGTATCAAATCTCATATCCGGTGGTATTTAGAGCAGTGGTTCCAACACATCAACCACAGGGAGGCAACGGATAGTCTGCATAACACATATTAGCAACTGGATTCAATTTACCATCGCCCTCACACTATTTGCTTTCTAGAAGTATCTCACTGTATAAAGCTGATTTAGAGCATGTTGCTGTAAGAAAGTTATTTTATAAAGGAACTACAGCTTTGCTGTGACATAAGGTTGAGAACACGGAGCACCTGAATAATTATCATTATCTACGTGACAACTGTAATTGAATGTGGATCTCATCGAGGTAATTTGGGCATACTTTACCTTTCCAGAGCTGAGCCACAACCCAAAACATTACACGGGCGAATCTGCAATGCAGCTAATGAAATCCATCCATATACAGAGACGAAGGCAGGAGTGAAACCTAAAGGGATATGAAAGAGTTAATAGGGTTGATCTGAAGAAAATGCAAAGGGTCTGTTATGTTTAGCAAGCAAAAAGAAATGTATGGTAATGTCTCAGTCTGAAGGTAAGAAATGCATTAAATAAAAACTTAAAAATGATTGAGCATGAAGTAATGCTGCCACGGCTGCAAATAGATTTTCGGGTCTCTGTCAGAAGTTGCCACAAGTGCTTGATTTTTTTGACAGGAACATAGAACTGGCTTTAAATAAACCACTTCCTAGATTTGGGTACAAGTGCAGTTTTTAAGCGTCTCCTTTTACGGAGACACAGTCTGCACCATGCATCATTTGAGTGCATTCTCCTCATTCAGAGTCTGTAAAGAACTTTGTGGCGATGCTTAATGTTAAATGCACAGTTAAATAAAAATGAACTGAACATTTGTCCTTCATTTTGGACTTTGTCGAGGCCTTAACATTTCTCTTATGCTCACTGATTACATAGTATTTGATAGAGCCTGCAGCAGCACAGTGGAATAAGCCTGTGTGCCTATTGCCAGTTCGAACCCGGCCTCGGCACGTCTGCCGGCCCTTCAGCGAGGCCCTTAAGCCCCTGCATCCTGGGCGCTGCTACAGGTGGCTGCTCCTCACGACCAGCTTATTCTGCCGACAAAGAGCAAGCTGGGGGAGGCGTAGAGAGAATTTCCCCGCGGGGATCAATAAAGTGTCAATTATTATTATAAAAAATTGCTGGTGGTGTTCCAGTAGCGTTTGTAGTACATGAGAATACGTCTCTCAGCCTGATAAGTACTTTGCTGTCAAAGGCACCAGTGTGAATAAGCTGTCTTACTGTTTATTAGTTATGGAAAAACTATTTAAGGTCTGCATATGATTCCTTTCTGGGAATACAAAAGACAGCACGTGTGTTATGGTCCCAAATATAAAGGTGAATAACTATTTGGAGTTTTGTAATGTGTTTTCAGTCTAGGATTTCATTGCATCAATAATGCGTTTAATATATTTCACACTTACAGAGTGTGGCGCAATGGCCTGTTGGGAATCTGCTGTGCACCACCAGGGGGCGATCAGCTCCACACAGGCTGGCGGTAACCTTGGTTTCCTCAGCGTCGGCTTCAAGTGGTACCAGTCGGACGTGGTTGCTGGCAGGTGATTGCCTCAACCAGGGCGTGGGACAGTTTATCTTTGCAGGGCTGAAGAAAGGAGAAGGTGAAGGGCAAGATAGCTGGTAAAGTGTGGTTTGTGCAGGTGGATACTAGAGGATAACTGCTATGAAGGGGCTGGACATTTCTACCTAGAAGCAAGTATACAGTAGCTGTGGGTGTGTCGAAAGGTTAATGGGTGTATTGAAAGGTTGGTGGGCGTGTCGAAAGGCTTCGTATTGAAAGATGGGCATGTCAGCAGAAATAGAGCGTGGTGAAGGGGGTAGAACCACACCCATAACTACCTTTGCGCTTTGTGGAAGTATGACGTAAGGGTAAGCAAGCATAGGAAATATCTTTCACTTTAGGAACAAATATGAAACAAGCATTTAATTATAGATGTGAAGCACTGAATTACATACCTTATGAGTACTAAATCTGAGAATCTGTAATTTCTTTAATAACAGTCGTAATACAATGGTTAGCTGACCGCAGAATCAAGCTTCTGCCATGGCCATCTCAGTCCCCTGACCTGAACCCCATTGAAAAGGGGTTGTAGAGGAGAGTGCACAAGAGATGGCTTAGGACTCAGGATGATCTGGAGAGATTCTGTAAAGAGGAATGGTCTTAGATGCCCTGCTCTGTATGCGCCAACCTTATAAAAAGGTTACAAGAGAAGACTCTGTGCTGCTACAGCGACAAAGGGAGGTTTTACAAAGTATTAAATACTGAGGTGCCAATAATTGCGGAATGTGTTTTTGTTAAGAATATTTATTTCTTGATCAGCCATTTGTTTTCCTTTGAAAAAATGTCTTTCAATTAAAAGTCAGATTTTTCTCATTTTTTCAGTGCAAACAGTGTTTTTTTTCTAACCATTCTTTCTCATTTTCACAAGGGGTGCCAATAATAGTGGAGGGCACTGCGATTATTTCATTGCTCAGATAGAAAAGCTTCTTATTAGTGATTTAGAGTAGCGTAGTGAAATTACTAAATTCAAAATTTTGGAATAAAATATTTTGATATGACAATTTTTCTTGAACATTTTTCTTTTGACAACAGATCATTAACCAGCTATACTGTCAAGGAAACAGCCTCCTCATTTTAATGAAAATCTCAAATAAATTATTGTTATTCTGAGCTCTGGGGAGCCAAGTTTTTGTACTTTTGTATTTTTAGCCACATATGAAAGACCAGCAACCCTGTCATTAGCAGAAGGGCTTAAGTTAATGACAAACTATGTCTTGTCATGCAGTATGTCTAAGCAACATAACGGTCGTCACTCTGTTTCAGGGAAAACAAATAGTGCACATTTTCTTCATTAGTTATTCTAAGCAGTTTGATTCATATAACAAGTTATGAATCTAAGTAGAAGAAAGGAAGATCACTTCCTCAGCACCGTTCCTCCTCATTCAGTTTTGTTTCTTTATTATTAATCGCAGATCAGGTCCCGTTCAGAACAAAAAGTATCTAGTTTATGTTCTATTTTAAACTTGTACGCTCAAACAAAAGCTGGTTGACATCGCATAAAAGTCTCAGTACCATTCAAGCCAGGACTTACGGGACACATTCTAATCCTTTTTTCCACTCCTCATAAGAAAACTGGAACGCACGTAAATGCCGTTACAAGTCTTGCGTTCCTCAGGAGGGGAAGCCGACAGTTTGTTGGTGAAGATATGTCAGAATCGCCTGTCACATTTCCCCATGACATGCTGCATTTTTCAAAGATCATTTAAATGTCTAACTTGAGTACATTTACCTGAACCCTATCCCAGGAACACCAAGGCATTTCCGGACTGCTAGTACATTACAGTATGCATACACACTTATACAATTTATCGTCTGTTGGCCTATCAATTTAAGTATACTAGTTAACCTTATTGTATGTCCTTGGACCACATGACTCGGGGAACATTCAGACCCCATACACAACGAGTGGAGGCAAGATTCATACCCCCGTTTCTGGAGGTATATAGCTGTAGCACTACTCACTGAGTGACCACGCTGTTTTGGATTCGTTTTGTTCTTGGAGTGATACTTAACATGCAATAAACAAACATTAATTAAAAATAACTGCATTTCAGTGAGTTTGCAGACTATTCATTATACATGGGACTTTGTTGATAGTAGCAGAAATCCTGACTGGAAAACTCATAGTTTTAGGCATTTTGAAATAAAAGTAGTAATTTAGTCTAAGGCAATTGTATATCATTTATGTTTGACCTAGACTTGAAGCTTTAGGATTCAGCTACAAAACCGCTGGAAAAATTCAGTGTGATTCAGCTACAAATCTGCAAAATTTAAAGCAAAAAAAAAAACAGACATTGGTACTTGCTCAGGCTACTTTAGATTAGAAGGTAAAACAAATGCATTTTTCTATGGTTTAAAACTATCAGGCAATAACTACTAAGGATGACCCCATGTGCTGGGTTGATCATGTTTAGCACGAGTTGCCTTTTTATACCCAGTGTATATCTAAACCAGTGTTTCCCAATCCGGTCCTTGGGGACCTACAGACAGTCCACGTTTTTGCTTCCTTCCAGGTCGGGAGCAAAAACGTGGACTGACTGGCGGAGAGCATCGAGGGAACAAAAACAGGGACCGGATGTGGGTGCCTGAGGAACAGATTGGGAGACAATGGTCTAAACTGTACCACATGAATGACTTAACTATGCAATGAATTATCATTTTGAATCTGCAGTGTGAGAGCGGCAGATTCCTAAAGTCCATGTTGCTATTTTAGTTCAGATACTTGCTATATTTTTATCCCGTGTCTTTGCTGTGGAACAGGGATCCCACTCATTTGATGAAATTATCCTTTATTTGCCATTTGCACAATTACTGGTACATTGGAATCTCTTCACCTACCCTGTCTTGCTCTTCATGTGAGTTACTTCACACCAATGTGTTTGTGGGCAGTGGTGGCTTAATGGTTAGGATATTATGGATATTTCCTTTGAAATTAGCACATGTAAAGGCCATTCGACACCATGTACCGTTGGGTTGCTAATTCTGCTGTGTCATAGCACTAAATATACCAAAATAACTTTAAGTACTTGGTGAAATAAAACTTTTTCAGCTTCTAATTTTTTCTGTTACAGAATGTTTTCCTCCTGCAACCCTATTGACTGAATCTAATACCTTAACTATTCTGTATAATGAACTTTTTCAGATTTAAGTGAATTTTGGAATCGGATATTTCATGAAAGTCAGTGATAGTCTGTGTCACTCATAACATGCTGCATATTTTCTTCTTCAGCACAAACACGGGCAGTTCAGACAGACTCTCCACACTGCATGTGTAGAATCTTTGTCACTTTACCTTTGTGCTTCAGCTGACTGCTGCGCCTTCCAGTATTTCCGCTCTCCAGAGACGATACGCCATTTTTTCACCATGTTCCATTAAGTGGGTAAACATACTGATTCCACAAAGCCTGACCCCCCTCCAGCTTTCATTCAAGGCGCTACTATACACAAGTCAATGAGATGCTTTTCTGTTTTTCAGTGCATAATACATTTGCACTTTAGGTTGTCCTAACTTGCCCCATAAACAAATCCCTTGGCTGCACAGTTGCTCTGGAAACCACCTGCTTCTCTGAGAGCTGAGACTCCGCGTCCCTCTTCATTGTGCTATCGGTACATCAAAATAAAAGGCAAAGGAAATGAAAGTACTATATTCACGTTTTAACATTTTCCATTTGCTGCTAGACAAACAGCAGAAATCACCCCTTAACAAAATCTGTAATCATTCAGCTTATCTTTCCTTATGGTGAAAAAAATCAATGTATGACACTATGAAATTAAACAAAAGGTGATAAGACATTCATGGAGACTTTGTATCAGACATCTTAAAATTATAGTTTACATTAAAAAATATACAGAAATCTATAACAGTATGTGTTACTGCAAAACGACAAAAGGTACAAAAGGATGACCTATTATGACGCAGCCCTAGAACATGCCACGTTAATTGTAATGTGAAACCCAGACAAATTCCAAAATGTGCGATCACTCAGCCATGTTATTATAAAGATTCTTGGCCACCATGTCACTGATTTTAGATTGCTGGGGGCAGCTGTTGTTTCTGTTCAATGTTGGATGGTAAGACAAACAAGGAAGAAGCTGGTGACATTAATTGTGTTGTTGCACTCCACAAAATGCATAAACTTAATTAAATAAAAGCTTAAGGTCCCTAATTGCGATAGGGGTGGAATGCTGTTGCTTTCTCAGTTGTGTGTCTCTTTGTATAAAAGTGTCTGCTAAAATAAATGTGTGTGATATAACTTATTCTACATTCAATGTTTGACAGTTTTGCACATTTCAGTCCATTATTGTTTATATCCTGTTGTCTTATTCCCTTTGCTAGTGTCACTTGAAATAGTAAACAAAATTTTTTGCTTGCGTGGCAATAAATTCAGTTGTATGTTCTTCTACTATTTGTTTAATGCGCCGGGTCTGAATTTTATTATGATGCTTTTGCTAATTATCATAGTAGCAATTGATCCCCCTGAAGAGGTTTACGTGGGTGAAAAGACAAAATGTTGGCAACTGACAAAATGCAGCCAAGCACAACCTAAAGCACAAGGTAGAAATAGACACGGAAATGTTAAAAGTGGTTCTTTCACTCTGGATGTGAAACTGTCTCTGGTTGAGAAGGCCAATAGAACCATGTGACACATTACTTTGGGGAATAGGGCCCTTTCATTGGCTAGTGGGTACTGATTAGGGACAAGACTGAAAGCTCACAAAAGGAAATTATTGAAGAGGGTGGAAATAAACGTACATAAAAGTAACACAGGAAAGTGATGCTTATCATCAGACAAGTAAAGCCACACAAAAAGGAAACACAAAAACAAAGAAGCTGGTTCAGCAGGTGAGGAACCAAATGAAAAGCATAAAATGGACATACACACAGAACATAAAAATCATTTTGGAAACTAGAAGCATGTCGAAATAATCATCTATTAGCCTAGTCGAGTGGCTTGGGCCTATTCCATGCAGCACAAGACACAAAGCAGACATGCAGTGAACCTGAAATAATTAAGTTCATTTATTTCATTCAAAATAAAGCAATAAATAATTGTATTTATTTAATTTACTGCACCACGCAAAACTGGCAGCCCCTGCAGACTCTTCACACAATTTACACAGGCACAATTTACACTGTCAGCCTTTGAGGCACAAGGCAATAGTGGGACCTACTGAGGGGGGGGGGGGGGGCGGGGGGGGGGGGGGGGGGGGGGGCGGGGGCGCGCCCGGCAGGGGG
>JAODLD010000040.1:16807534-16852910 GCA_026781065.1 Mormyrops boulengeri | reverse complement strand
ATAGAGGAGCTGCCATGAATTCCAAAGAGGGGACCACTCTGCTTAAATGCTGCTCGTCCGCCAGTGAAACAAGAATTTAGCAACTTAAATAAGTGCTGAAACATTTGGCAGCAGAATCAGAAAATTCATGACTCCTATAAAAAGATTAAGCACTGAACACTAACATGTAATGATTATTTATACAGTATGTCGCTTTGGCAGTTGCTCCTGACTGAAACTGGGTGCTTTAGTACAGAGAATCATTCACTGTAAACATTCTCTTACTACTAGAGAAAGGCAGATTAAATTACTTGGGGACTCTGAGACGATTGACTTCATTGCAGCCGAAAGAGATGGGAGAGAGAATTAATAACAATGTCATAAAATTTGCCTTAGGCTGTAGCCTAGACTATCCCATTCATTAATTCACCCCTGCTATTAAAATTAGGGAAAAAAAAGCTGCTTGTTCACTCACAACAATGGCAGTGTAATGTAACAGGAAATGAAATCAGTGGGTACAGGAGAGAAGAGAGAAGAAATACCCACATATCAGGAGAGAAATCATCTGAGGTTGGCTTTCAGGTATCTCCCGCGTTACTGTGGTCAGTGAAAATAAGTATGCAGACACATGGAGGCTGGTTATGTTGTTAAAGATTAAGATTAATATCTGGGTGGATTTGGGAGATTTTGAGATTCTGAGGCGTACCGTCTTCGAGGTTTGCTATAGCAACAGGTTTGTCGCTTGTTGCTTGTTTTTTTTAGGTTTTCTGCACAACGTAACTATATTGTGTTTTTTTAAGTGAGGATTTTGACACAGTTATTGCAAGCCTTGTTTCAGTTTGGCATTTTAAAAGACAGATTGAGGCCCATTTTATATTAGATTTATTAATAAGGTCTCTTGGTTTTAGTTGTCCTTCAGCTGAAAAGTGTCTACGAGACTTCCTGAGAGTAATAAAAATGTAACAATAAAAGAACTGCGGTAGCTATACAGACATAGGGTCTCTGTAAACCTGAAAGCGGAAGAACTGGGACCTTAGCGAGTGCATTACTTAGTGTAAGAGGTGCAGCAGAATGGCCATATATTAAATAATGACTGAATCTTCTAAGGGAGATTGAACACATTAACTGCATGTAGGAAGGTGTCATTTTATTGTGGTTTCATGATACATATGATAGCACAGACTATGACCCAAGTGTGGACCAATCAGCACAGGAGAATGTAATTGCATTCCATACACCTCTGTTTTGGAACGTGAGACATTCTGTGCTATTCACTTCATTTGTGGAATTCAATTAATTCTCACTCTTAGTGTGGACTTATTTTTGAAAAGGACACAATTAGTTTTTTAATGGTATATTTAGTATATTTTGATGTATATTCCCTTTATCACTGTCAAGCATTAGTATTTGTAAATCTACTTATGCGAGAGTCTTCATACTTGATTGTAATGAAATAAATATGTAGACTGAGAATGGATTTATTTGAATGTTGCAAAATATGCAGTTTCAAAGCCATTTGTTTCCTGAAACACAAAAACCAGAGTTCTTAAGATGGAGCACAAACCCATATCCCTAAAAATGTCAAGTCCTATATGTTGTGTCCTCCTTAAACCTGAGAAATATTTGGCAACCACAGCAGTCTGGATTTACCTCGAAACAACAATCGAAGTGTAGCTTCTAAACAATGGATGTAAAAATTCAAATCAGGAGCACTGTCTTGCTCATAAAATATAGCTGAACCACAGAACATTCCTGTTAAGGAACATTCTTGTGTATATGGGTAGCAGTTCTACATCGTCACATATTTCATAAAATGTTTTTGACTGTATTCCGGACTGTGGAAGGGCAGATGTGTTCTTTAAGTACCAGGGTGCTGCACAATTTACTTAGAACAAATAAATATAAATAAACTACAATCATATTTCTTTATATTGAGACTAGTGCAATCTTTTTTCTCATTTTTAAGGTTACTTCAAAGCTGTCGTTATAGTATATTGTTATGGGCTATCCTGCCCCCTGCTGTGCAGTTACGTACCTAGCCACGCGGTGAGCAACAGCTACCGTTTGTGTACTATGTAAAACAAATATGACTCCATGACAATGTAGATATATTATAGTACATCTGTGAAATTACACATCTGTCAGTAGTAAAACTAAGAAAATGTCATGTGTCATCCAGTTATTTTCTCTTACACAGACCATAAAATTCTTATAAATACCACTTCAAAACATTGCAAAGCAGATATTGCACGGATAATATTTTCACAGTCTTGGCCTAAGCAGTTCGGCCACCAGTTTCCAGAAGGCACCAGGTGTAATGCGTTTGTTTAACAGTGTTTTGTTTGTTTTGTGGGCCATGAACTGACAGCACTGAGCTAAATATTTATGTCTGTGTACAATGTGACTATCAATTTGAGCATGTCCAAATGCACATTGATGGTGCACTTATCCTGTGTAAAGATTACTGACAAATGGCCCCCTAACTGCTGCCTAAACATTTTTTTATAAAGGGTTAGACTTTGTCCATAGTTATGCAGCAGTCATCATTAGATGTTGCATAAGCTAATCGAAAATATGCCTGCCAAATGTGTTTGAAAAGCCAAGTGACCCTCAGCTGACTTACTTGGGCGGTTGTGTTTCACACAGGAGTTTGTAAACATTGTCCAGTGACACATTCTGGTAACTGCAGGCCACATACCAGGTTTGGCACTTGGACGTGAATGAAGAGTGCACATTCAGAAATCGCAATTTTATTTACAAATGTTTAGTTCATGTTTAATTATATTATAATTACATTACTCAATAACACAGAAAATAACATTCAGAAAGTAACTAAGAATAATGCCAGTTTTAAAGGCATTATCTTATTTATTGTTTTCTTTCACCAACCCAAAGAAGAAGGCACTTTTTAGTTTTATTTATATAGCAAAAATAGACAACAAAAATAAGAAACCCTGGGTAGATAAAAATATAAAACTACACGTTTTAACACCTCAATAACCAGCATTGCTACTCTGCAACATGGTGTTCAGACTGATTTCACATACGTTATTATTCATGCATTGTTTCAGAGAAAATCTAGATACTATCCCGGTATGCCTTAGACCACAAGCTTATCATCCTTTGATATAAAGACATCACCCTTTTAATCCACACTAAAAGAAGCTCTGTAACTTTCGTAAAAATCATGTAAGCATCATAGCTTGAAGAATGATAAACTATATATTAATTTACTTATTGTTCACTCCACCTGTGCTTAAAGTCATATAAATGTCTTCTTGTAGTTTCTGTCCAAGCAAAGGAGGGAAAATACAATGTTGCAGAACAATACAGCTTGATGCGTGAACAAGTGATTTTTGTTTTATGTATACCTATACAAATTAATAAACTCATATTTTGCATGTAGTCCAGATAGAATATATGAAAACAGATTTATTCAAATGTAGGATTGAAAAAGAGAAGATGTAATTCTATAGGCCTGATCCCCAAAACACCAAAATTCCCACAGAAGACACATTTCAGAATTCTGTTGGATTAAAGTATTCAGTTAAAGCCTTACACCTACCTGCTGGGAATATTACAGTACATTGACAATATAAATGAATTGGAATAATGATATAATGTAGCAAATGGGTGATTGCTGTGCACAGAGTCGCCCATGGCACCCTTTCCACTCAATGTATGTGTCAGCGTGTGTGTGTGTGTGTTAGGAAGGCTGATTCTCATTCTTTATTTGATTATAACAGGAATTACAAATGAGACGTTTGTTTCTTATTCTGACTTCAGTTCCGATCTCCGATCCACCAAGGTCAGTTCTGCATTGAATGCACTGCAAGAGGAAGGAAGGAGATACCAAGTGGGCGGGGGTGTGTGCTCTTATACACATGGATCTTATAACACTGTGAGAGCCAAGCTACTGTATCAGCCATGAGGAACAGAAATACTGTCACAGCTTGGAAAACAGTCACATCAATAGCTACATCACACTGCAGACCGGAAGGAAGCTTGGTCTTGATGTATTATGCACAAAGGTGCATTCAGTCTACTGGATAGGAAGGGTAATGACTCTGACGCTGTCTCCCGTATGGAAATGGTACAAATGGTTCCCAGGTTACGACCGAGATGTCTGTCTTTAAGTCAAATTTATAGGCATGTTGGAAAAACATAACATACATTATTTTTAATAATAATAATAGTACAGTAATAATAAAAGTAACTACATACGGTGGTGTACCGTACCTCGAGCTCAGAAACCGCTGAAGCCGCGCAATGTTTTCATGAGCGTCACAAAGCAGTGTGTGCGTTTGTTATTACGGACCACTCAATCTAAGTGAAAATTTTAATATAAAAGGCTTCGTGGCAGTCTGTTGGTAAGTAAAAGTTGTCCGTAAGTCTCTAAGACGTTCTTAATCCCGGGACTGCCTGTATTTTTAATCCATCAAGTCAGTATCCAATAATATTAATATTTACAGTGTCAATTAAATGAAATGACGTTCTTTCTTAATATAAAGTCATTGTTTCCATTTCAGCAAAGTACCCAGAAACCTTTTTACGACAGAAAGCTGTCATTTTCTGATTAAGATGATAATGTTTCTTTTGGCAGCGTTGAGACGATCAGGCTTAACCTTAGATGTTCTGTTTTCATTATTCTCATATGAATTCTGCCCAGTAGCAAGGAGTGGTCCCATTATGGTGCTTTGTCTCTTACCTTGAAACAACTCAAATGGTAACAGAGCCCCAGGGACTCGATGATCATGGCTGCCCCTCGGCCCAGTGGGTTTTCACAAAATGTGCAGATTTTCCTCCCACTGACTAACCTAGATTACAAAATGCATGTAATACATCCGACAGCTCGAAAACTACGGTGAAACGCGATGATGCAGCTCACATCGTATAAGATAATGAACGTAACTGATCATGTATATAAGTGAAGTGAGTAAGATAGGGTAGTACCTGCTTAGCGGCTGCGGGGGGGTGCGAGATTCAGGGGTCGAATCATCACTACGGCCAGCAGGTGGCATGAGAGTGCCAGAGGCGGTATCTCTCAGCAAGCCAGTGGAGTAAGCGGGGAGCGTGTAGCCTCGTAAGGGTGCAGATTGTAGGTTGCTATATACGGGAGTGGATACAGTTTACAATTTATGAATATCTACCTTTTAAAAGTCTAGCCATATTGATGCATATTGATTAGGTTAATAATCTTCCTCATAACATTGACACAAAGGCTATGATCCCCCGTTCAGGTAACAGGGTGAGTATATTGCTCAGAGGTCACAAACTCCTATAGTCCTATAAAGGGAGCAGATGCTATATACTGTACCTACCTCTTGACGGGCTCCGCCAGTATAACCGGCTCTTTCTGCATAGAGGTGCCGCGCTGACGGATCCAGCTGTTGTCCGTGTTGAGTTGAGTCGTCTTCCTCATCTGCTGCAGGATCTGCTGGCGCTCGAGGTCAACTTTAGACAGAGAATCCCTGCTCTTCTGAGAGCTCCTGCTCCACATGGCCTCGCTCGCGGTGCCGCTGACTGCCAGGAACAAGCGGAGATGCAGGCCTTTCAGCTAAAAGGCACTAACGCTGACAAGGGTGATCGCACATGGCTGAGGCACACTGACAAGTGGACAAAGGATTGACTTTTGTGGCAAGAGGGAAAGCGATCATGGAATCAAAATATAAGATTACATTTTGGTACCCTTTCATTTTATGTAACTTATTGGTGCTTATTTCAAGTTAATTCAATTCTTTTCGGAATAGAATATATTGTTTTCATTGGTATTTGTGATCAGACCACTGTTCTGAATTAAAGATTTTGAATGGATATTGAGCAGACTGAACTGATTATAATCAATTAGGATTTGTTTGACTGATCAGGTACGACATTCTCTTAACTAACTGGGGCAACCCAGGCCCACCTCTCGCTCGGTCCCTGTATCTCATTGCATTGAGAGCATTTCGTCTCTTGGTCTCCAGTTCGGATGCTGAGGACAGGAATTGAGGACTGTTGCCAAATTTTCTCACCATATTGTCTCTGGTGTAAAACCCTGGGAGTCACGGTACAAAGATTCTCTGACATGCTCACTTGGTATTTGGTGCATAATACAAAACAGCACAGTAAAACTTTTGCCTGAAAATGCATCTAGCTGAAAGGAATGAGAAGGTTAAGAAAAAGTCAGCTAACCTCTTCTGTCTGGCTTGTCTATTTCATCAAGCTCTGGAGTAGATTTTGATTTTTCCCTGCAAAAGAAAAAAAAAAACTTATTTTACTAATTAGCAAGTAAATAAAGTGCAATTGGTGAGCAAGAGCATTAAAAGACCCTGCAGTCTTAAAAAGATGGGATACACAATCCCTTTTTAGACGCACAGAAGAGGAATCACTTTCTTTCTGTGTTAGGTATAACTGGATTGCTTTGAATGGAGAGACTATAATACTCAAAAATGACAAAAAGCGGACCTACAGTATCATACTCACCTGTGTGAGTAAGAGATCTGAGGGTACCTGCTGAACCTGCATTGAAGAGTGGAAGACAAGGACAATCAAAACCATATATATATATATATTTTAAGTTTTGACAAGCTAGACAAATATATCGTCTTTAATGGGTACAGGGGGGTCAAACTCAGTCTTTCACTGTGGACATGGAAAATATCGAAGTAATAGTTTAAACAATAGTTTAAATAATGTGTAATAAGTTTAAACAGCATGCAATTGGGAGGTTATTCCTTCAAGAGACGGAGTGGATGGCCCAGTTTAGCGCTATAGCTGGACATCTTTGATTTCATAGATGGAGCCGGTGGAAATGACTGGCTTCTCCTTACTGGTCTTGTTCCTGGAGCCTCTGCTGTTCCTCCTCCTCCCGCTGCCTCTGCCTCCTTAGAAATTCCTCTTGTCTCCTTTTTCGTTCGGCCTCCTGCCTCTCTTCCTCCTCCTGCTGCCTCTGCCTCCTTAGAGCTTCCTCTTCCTTCCTTTTTCGTTCGGCCTCCTGCCTCTCTTCCTCCTCCTGCTGCCTCTGCCTCCTTAGAGCTTCCTCTTCCTTCCTTTTTCGTTCGGCCTCCTGCCTCCGTTTCTCCTCCCGCTCCCTCTTCTGCCTCTCAGCCTTCTGCACTTCCTGCTCTGACTGACGGTTCTCTTTCGCCTGTTAATCATGGAGTGAAGGGAGATTGTACCGTGAAACTCCTCCTGTCAGCTCTTCCCAATCAATCCCTTGTTTCATAAACAGAGTACGCTAATACCCACCATGCAACCATTTACACTACATTTCATTTATTTACATATTGGATTCTTCTGTGCTATAGGATTTTCATTTTTGCACGAACAAGAAAAAATATTTATTGTAAAGAGTATAAAAACAGTTTGCATGTTCTACTTGTGTGATGCAGCTTTCTTTGGGGCAGTCCAAAGCCCAGCAATAGACTGGCATCCCATGCAGCCTGTACCCTGGCCTTATGCCATATGTAACACAGGATGGTCTGCAGTGCTCACAACCCAAACCAGGCTAAACCGTTATAGAAAGGCTGCATGCCTCACTGCTGATTTCGCGCCAGATCTGCTGTAATTTCAGTATAGCAGCCTCACCTCTGCGTAATACGGAGAGTCTGTTTTCGCTGCTTCCAGCTGGGCACGCTGCCACTCTTCCTGAAGCTTCTTCTGGTCTTGCTTATATTTTTCCTACAAAGAGACGGGGGGCGGGGAATCAATCACAGCAGCTCTTGAAAAGAGTAGTTCCAGATGAGGACCAGGTGCACGATTAATGAGTTATGATGTCATGTTTTTGGGATTCATCATCCAGTTGCCACTTTCATCTTTGTGATGTATAATGAAGGCAGAAAAAGCCATCATTTATTAAACTTTCTTAAACATTTGGTCAATTCAAGGCTTTTTCATCTGAGTGTCCAAATAGTTACTGAAATAAACAGGACAAATTCACAGTTTAATATTAATTTATGAAATTCGTCAGTGAATTTGTCAGAATTGTCAGAACAGGGAATATCTGCAGGACGGGTTCGAGGCCCTGGGACTGGCGCCCATCTGACCTGCAGTTGGCGCTCCTGCTCTCTCTGCCACTTCTCCTGCCTCTGCTGTTCCTCCTCGAGGTTCCAGGCCCAGCGGGTGGAGGAGGTCCGAGGAAGGGGAACCGGTAGCTAATGAGATCAAAGAGACAAGGAGTCACACTTTGGTTTAACGCAGCAAGTCGGTCAGGACAGTTACTGCCCAAGGTTATGCCACGTGCAGGTCAGGCATCCTACCACCCTAATTTTGAACATTACCCAAGTACACAATGATGTCACTGGTGATCTTCTAACCACTAAACCTGAGGGTGAACCACATCTGGTTTATTTTCAAAACTGAAATAGAATCCTGCACTTTAATGACCTTTGGTGGGTAATGTACCCTGCAAAAGTCCCAAGTTTTTGTATCCAAGATGATAATATTGATCGCTAGTTTACAATATATACCCTCAATTACTTAAAACAGAGCAGGCAGAGTCTCAGCAATTCAATGAAAATAAAGTCTTTTTATTGTTATATAAAATCAGAAGATGACAATTAAACACTTAAGCGAAGATGAGAGATGATCTCTTTTCTCCCAGTGTGAAAATGCAAACCAAACAGTGGGCTGTATTGAGGTCATATACATGTAATGCTCAATGGCACAGCAAGATAAGCGATGACTTACATCTGATATTGCAGATTCTGCACCACCTGCAAAGAAGGACCTGATTAGTCTGTTTCTATAGCACGTCATCCTAGGTTTCTCTAGGCTGGATACAGTTCAAATCCAGGTCTAATCAAGCTATTCAATTTCTGAAGCTGTAAATGAACAATTGCTCATAATAATTCACATTTAATTCCATAGTTAAAACCATCCATTCATCCATGGCTCTGGGTTGCCCGGACACAACCCTGGGTAGCATAGCTGTCACAGATTAGCCAAGTAGTCCAGACCCATACAATAAGAATAGCCAAACAACTGGACTTTAGCTGTCTTTAGCAGCCTCACATGAGACACAACCCCAACAAGGCTTTCCTAGACCTCCCAAATATACAATCCTATACATTAAAACCAACCAATAGCATTCAAGCACATCCACATTGCTATACAACTGATAAGGCACATGACATAGAAGCCATCTTGCCTGAAAAGTTTGAGTTGGCACTCACCAATTGAGGCAATGAATAATGCTTTTAACTATTATAAAGCAATAAACGAATGCATAAAGCACTATGCCTGTATTATCATATCCTTAATATAACCTTCCAGTACCTCCCAGTTAACATAAATGAATCACATAGATAAAGACCAACCACAAATATAATCCACATATCTAATAATCCTACAGGACTGTGCCTTTCCACTCACTTACCAGACAACCCCCAAAAATATTTATATCAATACCGAATAAAAATGTTCAATTCTTGTTTGCCTGGGTTGTTCCTGCCTCGTGCTCTGTTTCCTCTGCCCCCCCACCGTGGGTGATGGATGAATATGCAGTCTTGGGCAAAAGTCTTAGCCAGTCAAAAACCCTCCATCTTAAATGATCATCATGTTGATATTATTTCTGTCAAACTGTTCTGGCTTAGCCATTTCAAGACCTCTCATAAAGTCACCCAAGTGTTGCGGTAACTATCCAATACAACCATATCATTTGTTGACTCAACCCCTAGTATACAATGCTTAGCTAGTCAATAAAGACTGCACAATACTGTATACCTACAAATACACATGGAAATGATCTTTAATTAGAGAGAAACAATCATAACATGCTGTGACAGTGCAGATTAGAAAGTGGTGAATTTAAAAAGCTATTAAAAGAATTATGATTAGTGACCTTTTTTACATGGTGAAACAGTTTTTACTTTTGTGCATTACATCAGCAATGTCTGAATCACACTGCAAAGTCACTTTTGGTCAGGGGTGTCATGCTGTGATACGTATCAGCAGATGTGCAGGTTTCAGAGCTGACGTTTGAATCATCACTTGGCTCGTAGCTGAAAGCACTAAGCAAGGTAACCTGCTACTGGAACTATTACGTCAATGTGGAGATTAAGAAATGAACTAAACACCACCTGCTTCACTCAAGAACCAGCAAGCACCCCTGTCTTCCGCAGGTAAATGACAAGGCTGTGTGTTTAATTGTGCAAGGGATTACAGTGTCACCACTTCAGGACACAAAGTGGAACAGAAGCACATTTACCGCAAAGGTAGGCCCATGAACCTGAGGACAGAATCGTTAGAATAGAACTGTTAGAATGGACTAAAGGAGGAAAAAAGTTCAAGTGGAGTATTAAACCTAGAATGCAAATGTAGAGTAAAAGAGGATAGCTCGCTGTACCCACAATTTTACCTTGATTCTCAAAAAATTCTGATCTCCTTTTTGAGTTTTTCACAGCGATGGGATCGAACTCTGCACAACAGAAGGAAATGCAAACAGAAAAGAAATCAAATGCTGCAAACTGGTTGCATCGAGTATGTACATTTCACGGAAATGTTTTTTTGGTTATCTGTTTTACATACTTCTAAAATGTTTTTGCTAAATTAAAAAACATTAAAACATCAAAAATTACACTGAAGAAAAAATAAATGCCCAAAATGAATTAAGAAATTACCAGAAACTTGTTGACTAAATATCAACCTATTCTAATTTATCATCCTGACCAATTCCGACAGATCAGTCCACTGACTTCTGCACATTACCTTTGCTTGTCCTAGTCAATGACTCATCTCGGAAACCACCATTCAATCCCTTAGACGCTATGTCCTACAGAGAGGATTACAACATCAGAAAAGTTATTAGCATTTCAGTGTAATTTAAATTGCAACATATCACTTTCAGAAAATATTTACTAGTGTATGCTAAAAACATTTGCAGTAATTTAAACAGAGAAATGGCATCATTTAAAATCAGATTTGAACACATTCTTTTGCTTTATAAAATCTGTACTTACATTTACAGGCTTACTGCTGACATCTGCAGTTTTGATGGAAGTTTCTGAAGGATCAATAAGTGCTGCATCCATACTGGTCAGATTGATGGTTTTATGGCTTTTAAATGGCAGAGAAGGCAGGTCTCTGTCCCAGTCTGAATGAAAAAGATGTTCAAAATCATACAATTAAGGTTGATATACACTACCACAAAAATAATTTAAAAATCAGTGCAGGACAGAAAGTGTGCCATAATCTGCAGTAATTTTGTGGTTGAAACAAATTTAGGGCAATAAGCTGTGTCAATTTATGTAGCAGTATTTGTGAACTAGTAAGTAGAAAACTACATGACTAAGAGCCATAACCCAAAGACTGTTAGAGACACACACATACTAAATTTTCATGTTCATGTCATAAGGATGACCAGCACAAGTTAAAGTTAACAGTTAGTAGCTATTATATGGGCAGGTCAAGATGCCTGTGTTTTATGAGGGCAGAGGAGCTCTGGATATCAAGTATGCCAAGACTCAGTGGACTTAGACCTTTAGGATAAAGAAGGTTACAAAGCACTCAGTTATGGCAGTGTTTCCCAAGCCGGTCCTTGGGGACCCACAAATGGTACACATTCTTGTTCCTTCCCAGCTCTCTGCAGGTCCCCGAGGACCGAGTTGGGAAACGCTGAGTTATGGCATTATCTGTGTCACTGGCCTGCCCGTGTTAGCCGACTTACTATTGTTGCCATGACGCCGGATGTCGATGACTAGACTCCCCTGCTGTAGTGCTTTCTCCATGCTGGCCTTCCACTGCAAGTAGCTCATGTCGGACACTGGCTGCCCAGTCACAGTCAGGATCTCATCACCCGCCTGCAGGTGGCACATTTCTGCAGGGCTGCCTACAGGGCCACATCACTGATCAGATCGGCACCGCCGGCCACTGCGACAACACTTCCAAGGAGTGCTTTTTCTGTTAACAGTAATGCTCTCGGCACTGGGAGCATGGTGATACAGGATTTGTATTTAGCTATACTCACTCACAGTCATTGACAATGTATGGCTAGTTCATCAGTTATGATAAACAGATAATTGGTATGTTCATTCTCATGTGCACTTACATATTCATATATAATGTGTTTGTTTAATTATAAAAAATAATATGTGTAGATTGAAGATATAAAGCAAAACTGCAAATCACAGCTTATTTCTCTCTGTGCTGCTGAACAATTCTCCATAAATTTACATGGAAGAGAAAAGGATAATAACAGCAAATCTTAGATGCACGAGCAGGTCCTGTGTTGTCAAACAGATTGGATACTGTTTGAATTCACAGATCGGTCTTCTCCAGAGCAAAGTGCTAACAACATGAAAATCATAATGAATCCTGGCATACAGTCATCATTCAAGATAATATTTTGAATTATGTGTAAAGAAAATTCTAAGTACAAGACTTGTTGGGCCTTGTATAAGATTTGTATTTTTATAGTTTTATAGAAGGCATGCAAAAAATTTTTGCGCAAAAAAATCCCGAGGACACAGTTCTCTCGTTAGCCCGACATCGTAGTCGCCAGCCACTCACAGATAACGAGGTTGTAAAATAAAGCTTACCAGGCTGAATGTTTTTCACATGCACCCCAGTGGAATCCCAGTCAGTCTGGAAGCCAAAGTCACGACAGCTGTTTGGTCTCTGGTTCAGGCTGATTCTCATCTCACTGTATTGCTCCTGTGCCACAAAAAAAGATACTGATGATGATTCAGGACCAACACTTTCACAGCGTAACATTAAGGTTGACATTGACTCATATATCATGTTACATTACACATGTAAAAACAATAACAATTACACAGTTGTAGGGAGAGTGCAGTTACATCTACATCAGAGGTGCCAAACTTTTTTAACTCAAGATCTACTTCTCAAGTGCCAGTGTGCTGAGATCTGCCAGTTCAAATAGTGAGCCGTAGTTGTTACTCTTTTACTCCATTATTACTCCAGCTAGAGGATAGCTCGCCACAGCAAATCCAGACAAATCCAGGTAATTCTCGGAATTTATAAAGTGTAAATAAATGTATTTCTCTGCCTTAGTGGGACCGGTGTCACTGGGACGATGCCACTGGGTAAAAATTGTCTGCTGTTATGCTAACTGACTTTCCAGTTCTCGCACTTTTCAGCTGCGTGTGGCTGTTTTAGCAGGTGACTCGGTCTCGTAGCTTCTGTGCATCGAGTTAACAAAAAAATAATCCTCTTCCCACTGAAAATGATGCGTTTTTGATCTTTTTGGCTTCTGACATGTTTGCGTGCTAAATGTTAACAGTACTCGATTAGTTGCACACTGGAAAATGGGCTAGCAAGTGCTCGGACGCTTGCGACGCACTTCGCGATCGATTGAGAATTACTCCGCGATCGACTGGTGTGGGCTCCCCTGATCTACATATTTAGCAGCTACTTTTACCCAAAGGTATGAACTTTTTTGAGAAATCAGGGTCAGCCAGTCCCTGGAGCAATCGGGGGTTAAGGGCCTCGCTCAGGGGCCCAATGGTGACATCAGTCTACCAACCACGGTATCTGAGTCTGCAACCTTCTGATCACAGACACAGGGTCCTATCAGCTGAGCCAAACACTGTCCCCTGTCATTAGTTATCGGATTAAAACTAAGAAAAGGTACTGTCGAAATACTGGCTCCAAAAGCTTGATCCAGAAGAACTTTAAATACTCACCTGTGAAGAGCTGCTCTCTGAGATATCCTTGGGTGGTATCACCACTTTACGATTAAAATCACTGGCAGTCTGGTGGACACTGTCAACATTGTCCTCTTCCTCATCATTTTCCACTTCTTCGTTATCACTGGACTGTGAGTGAGTCTCTTCTTCAGGTACCATCACTGGACTATGCTGGCTGGGTCCAGATGATTTCTGGACTCTTTCCCCATTAGGGAATCTGTATGAATCGTCCATCTGAAAATGGCAAATAATAACTGTCCAATTTCCTGAGACTACCACTGAGCTTTACCCTGGATGTTAGAGTTTGATAAAGGCCATTGGTATCTTGCTTAATGGGTCCTGGTCTTTTTGTTACTAATGCCTTCCATCTTGCCTGATGTTTTTCTTCTTTCAATCATTCTAAATATTTCATAGATCATGTGATTAGTCTTTTGTCACATAGAATTATTTATATGTAACGTAGTCTTTAATTTTAACAAAAAAAAGGCATCGGCCATGGTTTAACCATAAATAATAATAACAATATAAAATTATGCAATAGTCATAATGATCAAGAAAGGAGACACAATGTTTCATGGAATAGGGGACAAAAAGTAGGTCTTTGATTTTTCCTGTTTGAAAGGTTCATCATCCCTGGAGCCTGACTGAATGTGACTGAATGTGACTGAATATGACTAAATAAACACACTTACAGTGTAGGATCTTGGCATGGAGGAAACTTTGCTGGACTGGCTCCCAAAAGGCCTGGGTGCAACTACAGACGTGATCCGTAGGCTGTCGGATCGCTGGTAGCTCCTAGGGAGGGAGGCAGTGACCTGAGAGACTCCTGCTTTTCTCTCTGTCGAACTGTCTTTGTAGTAACTGTTCCGTACTTCTGTTGGCTTGTCAGTGCATGAATTAGACTTGCTTTCGTTGCTCTTCTCTTCAAATGAGCTGTTGGTCCAGCTGGAATGGTCAGAGTTGGTATTCTTGATGCTGCTGGAGTCGGCCCAGGCAGAATATGGGGAAGGGGACAGCTTAGTGGGATTGGCTCTTTTCGGTATTCCTCCAGTGAGCTTCTCTTCCTGGGCTGAGGACAGACGCACAGGGGCAGATCTCTTTGGAAGGTCCAAGGACTTTGCTGGAGCACGTCTGTTTTCCTCCTGCCCAAATGGGTCATCGGAACTCTCCAAGCGGGCACTGGAACTTCCTGAAGAGTTGCTAGCCCATTTCTGTACGTCAGGCACAGACTGGGGCGCAAAAATGTTTTCAGAGGCATAGGAACTGTCCACAGTGTAACTGCGGGCCAGAGGATTTCTGAGTTTAGGATGCTGGTCACTGCTATCGTCACCCAGTCTTCTGCTCTCTCTTTGTGATGAAAAAGAAAGAAATGGGTGTATCCATGATCAGAGGAAAGACACTAGTTATCCAGTCATTAACTACTTTTCCTGTATCTCTTCCACATACACATATCTGAGAATATTTAAATAAAATTATGTTTTTCTTTGATCTTCATGATAATTTTGTTTTTTCCTGCACCATCTCATGCACAAATCACATATGACCATTTGATTAAAATGTTCTAATGTGCTAAGGTCACAAGACAAAAAACGGACGGAAGCTTCAGATTCAACATGAACGAAAAATAATCAGTGCGACCGTACCTCTCCTCCTGCATCTCACTGAAGGTCTTGTACGTTCTGATGCCCTGACCACTGGTGAGTTGCTCAATCTGCTCACGTTCCTCCTTCTTCTTTACGATATCAGAATTGACACTTCTGCGTCGGTTCTTCCATTTAGTCAGATCCTAAGAAAGGAGGACATCAATTGACTTAATTCATTCAAGAACTCAATAAGGTATTGAGTAACCAAAGAAGGTGGAGTATTGGTCAAGTCAACAAAAACATGGGTGTACTGGATGGTTCCTGCAACTACTGGAGTGACTTTGGCAGAGGTTTTGAAATTGCTAAGCTGCCATACTTTGACAGACATAATGTCATAGTTTTAGACCAACATGAAGATAATTTAAACATCATTTATTTGACTCCTTAAGACTTTTGCACAATACTGTATATGTTACATAGTATGTCGTAGAGGAAAAGCTCACATCTTGCCACTTGTCCTCATTCTCCTTGATCCTGCCCCGCATCTCCTGCAGAGCTTCAAAGTTGACCTGCCGCAAAATGGTGGGGTCCTCAACAATGTCACTCAAGGACTTGCTCCTGTTGGATCCACCAAACAAGATGATGTCAAATCACACCGTCCGTTGGCAGGATGTTAAGAGATCAAGAACAGCAAACCGGAACATCTTCATAACTGTGCAGGACCTCATCAGATTACGGCCTCAAAGCAGTGTTTTCCCAACCCAGTCCTTGGGGACCTCCAGACAGTCCCTCCCAGCTCCTGCCCCCGAGGACCAGGCTGGGAAATACTGCTCTACAGCAAGGCACGCTTTCCCCTAGCACTACAAAAATAACTCAGCTTTAACATCACGTAGTAGCACATGTAGTAGGAAAAAAAGCACATGTTGCTCGCATTTTCTTTGGTATCAATTACGAACAATGCATTTAACCATTAAGCCTTAGCAATAGTAATAAAATAATAAGTAAATACTTTCATGTTTACCAATCCATTGGGGATTGGTTAGTAGATGACTTAAAGTGCAATTTATTTTATTACATGTGTTAATAGATATAGATATGCTAACCCAGAAAGATGTAGATGACAAATTATGGGATACGAAATGAGTAATCATCAGACATGTGTCATCCCCAGTCATACTCAAGTGATGAAAACACGTTGGTGACCACTGGGCATTCCACTTTCATAATTCACAAGTGTGTGTGTGTGTGTGTGTGTGTGTGTGTCTGGTTATGTATGCATTACATTTTGATTATGTCTATATTGTATTTATAAACAAAAATGGACCCCATAGCATCAAAATAACAGGATTTCATCACATTATGAAGAGATTTATCCCCCACAATGAGACTGTTTTGACGTCGTGGGGAGCATCTTTTGGTCCCACAAAAACTCAAGTTTATAAAAATCTGTACTGTACCTGCAATCAAAAAACTAAAAATGCCAAAAGTTCTGTATTTCGTTTGGTTCCTTATGGTTAAGGTATGGGCTGGGTAGGGGTTAAGGGTGTCATTGTTGGGATTAGGGTTTTTCTCAGAGAAATGAAAGGATGGTCCCCATAGAGATATGAACACAAACATACGTGTGCGTGTGTAAAATTTGTCTGCCTGTATTGTGTAGGACTCTTTCTCCCTTCCATAACATGCAATGAGACAACTGTCATCCCTAAACTATCTGTACTTGTGTGATGGACTGGCATCCTGTTCAGAAAGTACCCCAACCTCGCATCCAATGGTGTCTACGGTAGGCTCTATACCTCCAATAAACGGTCCAGAATAAGTCGTCTTTAAGATGGATAGATGATTTCTATGTCCTCCATGATACCGGCAAGCCATGTTCATGATTGATTCCAGTTATTCCACACCTTCTTCCAACATAATACACCCTCAGCTCTAGGCTAGCAAGGATTAGTCAGATCTGAGTCATTGTAACCAAAATATGAGCACATTCACACAACTTGCACTTCACTGTAACTATAATATTCATCAGCTTCATATCACATACGCAGCATGAGCTAAATCATTTATAAGAAGTGAGCCAAAATAGTCACTCAGGAACATAATTATTCAGCAGACAGCATGCTTTGGGGGGGGGGTGGTAGTACTGGTAACTATTCCGCTGATCAGCCCACATGGGCTGGCAGCAAATGTCACCTAATGTTATCAATCCTCTTGCAAACCAGGTATCCTGAAGCCAGCCTCACATTCCCAACTTAATTTTTTAATCTTGTGCTTCTTGACATTATATTGATCCTATCAAGGTGGGGGGCACCTAACCCATGTCAGGGAGGACACTGTGAGCTACTTCAGGTTTTACAATCTACTTTAAAACCGAAAGGCTCGTGCGCTCGGCTAAATTGTTCGGTTCGCCTTGTACTTTTACCGATTTATTTCCTTGATTGAAAAACTGATTCAGCTGTTTCCCCTTAACATTAGTGACACATACATGATTATAGGAGGCTGACCGATCAGCACACAGCAAGAACTCAGTGCTTAAGTGAAATCCGGGTCCTCTTACTTGAAATGGTATTTTACAAACCCTTTCGCAGCACATAGCGTCCCTCCTGAAGACAAACTTGCCACTGTCTGCTCAGACCCAGGGTCATGTGGTTTGGCTTCACTGTCCTATTAGCGACTATTCCCACAAAACCTCAAAATGGTTGTTAATCAGATGGCTGAATAACATTTTTCAATGAATTTCTTGAAATCAAGAGCACTTAACATAACTGTGTTTACTGACATGACGGCAGGGGTGTAGTTCGAAATTCTGGGCCCCCAGACAGAATGTCACCTTGGGTCATTTTATACATGGTATTACTGAAAGTCTCTCAGAAGCTTCCCTGAATAGCCACTGCATTCATTGGGTTAAAGAGGTTTAGGGAAACAAAGGTGAAGTTCATGCTGCTGTAGGTGTAAATTCGGCAGGTGTTTTTCCAAAAGCCTTGAAGAATCAGACCTCAGGTCCAAGAAGAAGCAAAATATCTCTTTAAAAAAACAGTTAACCAGCTTTGGGTAGCAGGAAAGACACTGCTACAGCCTTGGAGATGTACCAGGGACCAGGTGGAAGCCACCAAAGAAACTTGAAAAACAGACCAAACCTACTCATAAAAATAAAAGACAGATACAAAAAAACATAAAAATGCACTATTCCCATTTTGATAGAATAAAAACTTTTTAATGTAGTTGGATGATGTAAATGGTGAAATATATTGGAATAGTTTTCCTTCATGACCTGTTTGCAACATATATTCAAAAGACACGTGAACCTCACTCCTCAGCACTTACAAAAACACGAATCTCAGAAAGGCGGTGGAGGCCCATCTTCTGAGTAAACTGTTGGACCTGGGACTGTTAAAGTGTGAATGGTGACACTCCCATGCTACCACCAATTTCAGACAAACCGAAAATCCTGCATACTCTTCTACAACAGCTGATGCTGGGATTCAGGAATTTAGATTTGCCTGTATCCTGTATCAGGTGTCAAAACCATAGGCAAGAACTTCTGATGGGATGTAGCTTATTATCACCGGGAGACTTTCTGTTAGTCCTCATATAAATGTCTGAGAGACACATTTCCTGGAAATGACACATTATCCAGCTGTGTCCTGCGAGGCCAGTGGTTCCCAATCTGGTCCTTGGGGGGCCAAAGACAGTCCACGTTTTTTCAAAAGTGTGGACTGTCTGGCAGGGAGCTGGGAGGAGGCAAAAATGTGGACCATCTGGGGGTCCTCTAGGACCGGGTCGGGAATCACTGCGCTAGGGGAAGTGGAGGAAAAGGCACGACTGTCCAAGGGACAGATCCCACTTGCTAGGGAAAGCTATTCTTTTCTCCCAACAAACTGAAAACACGAAAGCAGAGAAGTACAAGGATCTCTGCTAGAGCTATTCTGTCACTATGCTGAAAGGCAGAGTAAATTTCATACAAAAATGACACAATAAGGTTTTCTTATGTATTTCATAAAAAATAGCCGAATCAACCTTCGCAAAAAGGACAGTAAAATGTTCTGCAGTAAGTATTGCGTCACTGAACCTGGGGTTTCAGACAGACAGGTGTTACATAATACAGTGCAAATAAGCAAACATGGAGCAGGAATAAGATCCCAAGGCAGCAGGCACAGTGTGGAATCGCACTGCGTGTTTGTACTGAGTTGTGTGTGTATTACTTGCATATTGAGGCGAAACAATAAATTAATCAGATGGAAAGTGAAATGGCTGGCAAACAACAACGGGCAGATAGGGGTCACCTAGAGAACGGCTTCTCCTCTTCGGAATCCAAAGCATTGCCCCAGCTCCTCCGGTTCTCCTCATTTTGGTCAATGCGTTTCTTTCTCAGTGGCGCTGGAACGTAGCCCGATGACTTGTCCTTGCCGGGGAGGAACTGGTTGAACTGGGTGCTGGTCTTGGGCTCGACCGTCAGTGAGCGTCGGTACTGGAGCGCATTGTTGTTTTCTGCCATCCTGGATCCCAGCTCCGCCTCGCAGCCTAGGGGTGAGGAGGACACGCGAAACTGAGCGAGAACAGCAAACACAGTCACTGGCACACCTTACAGGAGAGACTGAGCGAAACAAGCGGCAGTTGCGATACTGGCACTGGTCTGGGGCCCTCAGACGGCTGCATGCCCCTGCAGACATCGTGGACAAACCATGAGAAATAGCTTTCATGTTCATTTACGGGACAGTGTGGAATGTAGAATACTGTATGAATGTGGCATGAGCCAAGTAAACACACAGGAGCCAGTATGATTCACCAGCGGCACCAGCGGCACCCCACACATGAGGGCAAGACTCATGAATTCTGCAGGACTGTCTCTTTGGTCGGGAGATAAATGCATCTACATAACAAGTATTTTAGAGGAAAAGGCAGCAGGAGAATTCTAAATTAATATTAATATTTGACTACTGAGGACAGATCTATTAACAAACATGCTAACAGCAGACTTTAACTGAGGGTACAGATGCAGTAGATTGTTTCTGGTACGTATGGAACTATATATTATACATAGTAACTTACAGTATTAACACTCTGCTGATCACCTCTAGCTCACACCACTGAGGAAGAATTGACAGCAACTCTCCACTAGAGGGCATTATTCATTTAGTAACATACAGCAGGAATTCTCAACTCCCAGTCAGCCCGTGGCCAGTAATCCAGCAGGCAGAGGAACGCTTCGGATATTGAGGAGGGGTCGGTTAATTTGCAAAAATTAGCTGTATATTATCAAGTCACATCATTTTCTCAACCTATCACAGTACTTGTTACCTTCTGGAATTTCTGAAGGTAAAACATTCCCTGTTGCACCCAGCCCTCTGAGAACAACAGACAAAAATGATCATAAAGATTAGATTGTTATATTTATTGACAGCTATGATGGACACATAATAGGTCTATTCAGCACTTTACACCTGTCACACTTTAATATTTATGGAATGATGGCAACTAAATATTTATTACATATCCATTATATTTTATAAAAAGCAGTCAGATGTAGTGATATTGTTAATATATTCACTGCAGTTAAACTTATTTCCCTTTCATGCTGTCATATACTAATCCTTAGATATGCATCACAGCAAAAGACATGTTAGGAATCTAAGCTTTCACTTTAGTTAATGAATCATTTCTAAATAGTTCATAGTAAATTACCTCCATAGTAACAGCTTGGGGAAATAAAGGTTTTCAGTTACAGCTTACATTTTGAGCGTCACAGATAACAAAACAGGGTACCTCAGGAAATACATGACGCGAGGCCGGGGTACATTCTGGAGGGTACGCCAGCGCATTGCAAGGCATGCACACACACCAAAAAGGGGCATTCAGAACCTTGAAAATGTGGCACTTTCTATCGTTTGGGTAAAAGGGGCATGTGATCGGGCTCCCTCAGTGCCCCCTTCCCCCATGTACATGTGTAATGAGTGATCTGTGAGATGAGAATTAACTTATGCGTGCATCATTGGACTGCAAGAAGTAAATAAAGTACGTATAGTAAACCTGCACAACACAAGGCGATCAAGCAAACTCAACAAACAGAGGCAAGTTTCAAACCATCAACTCTGCTAGTAGAAAGCAATTTCGCTCACCATTGAATGAGCGTCTTGCCACCCCATGACATAGCGGGGTTGGCAATAATCAGCTGTTTACTTGAATAACACTAGTTGCCAACTCTCACGCATCAGGCGTGACACTTACGCTTTCAGACTCTCACGCATCTGACGTGACCCTCGCACTTTCAGACTCTCACGCTCACGCAAGACATCTTATAGCAAATCAATATTATTCCATTATAAAACTAAAATTAGCTACATCAAAAGCATTGGGGTGGTTTGCAAACCCTACAGACTATTTACAAGTTAATGAAACTGTTACATACAAGTAAATATGCGCGCAGACCTGTCTTTAGTTGAAAATTTCACGCCAGCCAGCTTTCCAGAGTTGTTGACACTGGAGTCACATGGTGATTGTAATATAAAATCATTCTCTGTGACATGATAGCTGCCAATATGATACATGTAGACAAAATGGGAGGCGGTCAGAGTCTACCTGTGATTACAGTCTTTGCCGAACATGGGGTATATTTCAGGCGTGCCCTTTGTGGCAGGTCCTGTCAACATAACCCGTCTCCTCTCTGAATGGAGGGAAACCACAAAGCTGGAGGCCGTAAGGGAATGTTTGACTTGTCAGATCCAGAAGAATGATGTCTGGCACCTTCTCAGTATCAAGCCAGGGCATATAACTTTGATCCACCCATCAAAATAATACAACCAAAAGAAATTATAAACCAGTTCAAATGAAAACAAATTGCTTGTTTTGCTTTATCACGAAAGATGAGTGCATGCGTGTTATAAAACGGTTCTCAACAAGCGTAGTCTATAAATTAGCAAACAAACATCCCCATCATTAATTTCACCATCAATTGATTTAATTCATATGTTCCACCCACTCTACACCTGCCTTATGAACCACAAACGGATCACACCTTCAAGTTCCATGGTAGTACAAGATCCCTAGACAGTCCCTAGACAGGACCAGTAACAGGCTTTAAGATGCTTCTCGCAGAACAGTTAAGGAACCTAAGGAACCGAAGATCATCAATGAGTTTCTTATCTGTCAGATTCTACAGAAAACTCAACATATAATCCTACTTGTCAAAATGATTTATTAAAAGGACGATGATTATTATTATTACTATTATTATAAAAAAGGCTCGCTCATCTATAAAAATATGCCTTGTCACTAGCCATAGAACAAACTAAAGACATTCCAGTTACACCCACCTCTTTCCAAGTTTCTAGCTCCTCCTTATCAGTGAGGACGGCAGCTATTCATAGACAATCAGGGAGAGGCCCTGTCATTACCAGCCCAGGCGGTCGTGGGGTACCGGCAAAGCTGCCTTTTATGGTTAAACGTTTGTACCCAGGGCAGAAATTATCACCTGTTTCACATGCTAACCAGTTACACCATCTAATAGCATGCTGACAGCAGGGGCCAAAAAAAGAATATTTTGTCATGGATTCCTATGCAGCCATTGAGCGTCACACCAAAAATGCAAATAGTTCTATCAAGAAAAGCACAACAGGAACGTACAGCACAGAGAGAGACGAAAGGCATAGCGCAGCATACCGCCATATTTCACATGGATGTAACGGTCACCTCATATATGCGTTTCATTAGCTCATAAAAGGGGAAAAAAAACTATTATGAAAGCAAGGTCAAGAATCTTCAATGTTACCTCACAGTGGTTTTAATATGTATGGGAATATATTTCTGAATTTGTATGTAAGTGTGTTCCTTAATTTTTAAGCACAAATTTTAGCTTCATATTTTCCCCAAGTGTCATGATGGTTTGCAGGGTGGCATTCAGAAAACGTGACATAAGATTTCCAACCTTAAGACGATATGAAAACAAAAGCGGATGGTGCACGGTCAGCACCGTACCAAAGTAAAGTTTAAAGTCTGATTGCTTAAACTGAATTAAATATCCAATATCAAACAAATAACACATTGCAATGGCACCTATATATCTAACGCTAATCCTATAAAACTCTTTCAACGTCAAATAAAACACCCAGTTAGAAATTCTCTAGCCTTTTCGATAGTGACTATAAAATGTCTTATTACAAAATACATAAAAACTGAAACCACTAAAATAGATAACGCTGCTGAACTGTACAGGGTTTCTTGACATACCTTTCTGTATTTTACTACACGGTCGCACTGAAATTTACACAAATTTTCACATGCAAATATGTACAGACTAATGAGGTAAGTGAAACATCTTTACTTTCTATGCCTGTGAAGCAGCCTGCGCCACTATGATGGACTTGCTAGTGCACCAATCAGATTCATCTGGCAAACTACGCAAAATATTAACACTACCAATACAGAAACTTACATTAAAATGATTCATTTAATTGTCATATAAATGACAACAATTATATTGCCTTGTTATTGTCCCGCTGACAGTCTGGAATCCCATGACATAAATCAAGAAATTACTTTGAAATGTTTGACATGTTTGTTCACTCTGGTTCTTAGAATTTGAACTCTCTGTATCTGTATATTCCTCAGTGTTACTTAAAAATGGGAGGGTGCAGCACAATGTTTGTGACAGAGTAGCAAATACTTTACTGCCTGACTGAGCTGGTTTCACTGGCCAGATGAATTAATAGTTCAAGCACAAAACAGGAACACTGCAACAATTCACCATGTCACAATAACAGCAATTTCGTCAATGATAAAGTCTCACATGCAAACAATTCATCCCTTTGTGTTCTCAGTAAATTGCATTGTAACTGTATGATAACAATGCTCCTAAAGTCAAACAAAACTCGACCAGACCTGAGGGCCTCTGTTCCTCTAAACTCACTTAAAGACACACCTGTGAGAGAGCTGGACAGGTTGATCAACATACCATGTTGTTTCATGGGAACCCATTCCGTGCTGTGTAAGAACCAGGCACTAAAATGAATTAAAGCTGTACTTGGAGACAAAATCGGTATTGTGAATATTGTTTCGCGAATAACCTTCTGTGTATAGACCTGCCACATGGGATATGCTGTTGAAAATCACCTCAGTAAATGATCTTGCATTCTTATGAAAGACTATATAAAAGATATAATGATCTGTTGCCTTATATGTTAAGAAGACAAATTTCATTGTTCAAGAGGAACAGACAAATTCTGATAGTGACTGACGTACGTTATTCTAACTAGAAAACACTGAGGTGAAGGAAAGTTTTGAAATTTGCTTGCTCTGCCATAATTTAGGAGACTTACCTTACAGTGACTTCGGTGCCAATACCATGCAGATCAGACGCAGGACATAAACCGCGCAAGCTCCTGTCAATCCCAGCTCTTCGCAAGCCTCAGAAGGGGGAAATGCTCACTCAGTAACTGGCTGGCAAATACGGGATAGGCTTCTTTGTACGCAGAGTGAAGACAATCGGAGGTGGAGGTGGGTCAGAGCCAGAGGGGAGGGGCATTGGAAAAAACAAACGGACGCAAAAAACAAAACTGAGGACAAGATTGAGAGTGAAGGCCTGGGGAGGGGAGTAGAGATGATAGATAGTGATCCCTCGCCCAGAGCTATGCAAAGAAGCACACACAGACAGGCACAGGACGCACACACACATACACACACACATACACAAACACACACACTCACACACAAACACTCACACAGAGACACACACACAAACACAGAGACTCACACACACACAAAAATACATGCACACACACAGACACACACACAAACACAGACACACAGATACACACACAAACACACACACTCATACACAAACACACACAGAGACTCACACACACAAACACACACACTCACACACAAACACTCACACAGAGACACACACACAAACACAGAGACTCACACGCACACACAAAACACACACACACCCACAGACACACACATACACAAAAACACACAGAGACTCACAGACAATCACACACACACACACACACACACAAAACACACACACACCCACAGACACACACATACACAAAAGCACACAGAGACTCACAGACACACACATACACAGACACACACATACACAAAAACACACAGAGACTCACAGACAATCACACACACATACACACACACACACACAGCCCCTGGCATTTCACACCCAGAAACTTTAACACCCAAAGGCTATACATAGGGGCTATACCCAAATAACGTTAAATTATTCTGCAAATTTGTCATTGCAATTCAAAATATGTATACCATACAGTCACCGAATGTTACCTTTAAAGGGAAGTGAGTGGAAAAATATTGGAAACTATTTGACTATTCGAAAATTGAGGTAGTTCGCCGTCGTGCTGGAGTTTATTTACAGAATATGAATATGAATAATTTCGCACTCGAAATTCAAAATATATAGATTATTTTAAAACAGTAAGGAATAAGTTTCGTCTCGAATAGCACCTCAACAATGTATTGCAATAATATTTTTGTTGGAACAGAAATGAGGCTGGCAGAATGTGAACGGCAAGAAACACCTTAAGTTCAAACAATAAGTGTTGCCGGTTCAGCCTCTGCCATTGTGATAAATGGCAGCTACAGGTGGTAAAACATCATTCCAGCCAATGAAAAGCTGTCATCTGTGCATGCAGAAGAAAAAAAGCCCATATTGGTTTCTCCACCTACTTCAGACACACCCAGTTCTATTCAGGCTGTGTCACTGCCTTACTATGCAGGAGTGTGATTTTCCAGACTCGGAGGTATCCATTTAAAAATAACAGCACATTACAACTCTATTTGTCATACTCTCTCTATAGCAACAACACACACACACATACACACAATTCAGTGTCATGACATAACTTCAGTGATACCTACCTGTAATATTGCATTCTTTCGAGATTGTGTTTCTATGCTTCTGACCTCAGCTTCCACACCTAAAATGTGTGCATTGCAACATCTCTTCCCATTCTAGTGAAGGTTGAAACACTGGCCATAGTTCACACCTTTATTACCAGATTTATTGCCATTGAGCCATAATTTCGTGCTACCTGTAGCAATAGGACAGGTCCGTCACGCCATATTGCATTACGTGTTTCCTGCACCGAATATAGCTGTTCTCCATGCCAATGACACAGACAGTACGCATACCCACGCACTAAACCTTCTTCGAATTAAACGGAAATATTTTTAACCCAGAAATGAGTGCACAACTACAGTAGCATTATCATTCACCACTTTTCAGAAATCCATCTGATCTCTAATAATACATGGGCCAAAAGTAGGTATTCGGTTTTTATTTTGTAGCACTGACTGGGTCATGTTAAGTCTCTTAGGTGTTCGAAATGTCGATATTCCTGGAGCCTGTCCCCGAAACTGTGACACACCGTAAAAACTGTACCTACTTTTAAAAACAACTTGGTAAAATAAAAGCTTTAGTTTGTAAAATAGAACCTTCGCTTTGTAAAATAAAAACTCCTGTATACTTTTGGCTCACCTTGTATATTGACTCTGATTTCAGTCCTTTAAATTCGAATAGCGGGGCCAGAAATCACAGCGTTGGTCAGTCTCATAATTCACTTGGCGACAAAATCACAGCACAGACTCAACTACATTTTTATCGGGTTTTAGCTCAACAGCACATTTCTCCCGACTGATCTAACCACGCACACTGAAGGACTGGGCCTGCGTACGTCGTCTCTATTCAATAAACTAAAATATGTAGAAATACGCATTTATGGGCATGTTTTTTAGTTTAGCTTTGGATTTTGCGATTTAAATAAAAATTGCCACTTGTTACCAGGGTCGTAGGAACCGGGGGGGGGTTCCCCTCCCCCCAATATTTAATTTGGCATTAATAAGTTGTGTCCCCGCGAATATCAAACTCTTTCCTACGCCGTTGATTGTTACTTTGCTAACGAAGTACAGGCCTCTCTCCCAAGGGGTGCAAGATAAGCCTTTTCGAGGGGAGGGGGGTCCTCGGCAAATTTAGCATAATCGACGGTGATTGAAAAGGGGCACTCAGCAGGTCAAAGGGGGTGGTGCTCAGATACCCTCATTTACATTTACAAAAAAATACAATTATACATTGATATGACTAACATATGAGAGAGAGCGCGCCCGGAAAAATCGCCAATGTAATACAGAATGTACAGCGAACAACACAAAAGATTCCAAATTCAATGGATCACGTTTAGAATTAAAACTATAAAATTGTAGTCCTCAATTGAATGTTCTATACCATTGTATAATTACGATGATTTGCGGGAAGTTTCTCCGTATAATGATCTGAAACCATGCTCATTTTAAAATAACATACTGGAAAGACAAATACTTTTGCTGTTATGGCAATGGTAAGTTCCTTGAACGTATTTGAGACGGGAAATAGAACACCCACCAGAGATTCATCAAGCATTTTGCAGTTAATGAAAACAGAAAGTGTTCCTTTTTATTTATTTATATATATATATATATATATATTGCCTAACCTTTATAATAGAGGCAAATATTGACAAGTGGAGGGATGTTCATGACGTCAGCAGTGGTGTAAGCATGAATATTCTGATTTTCTAATCAACCCGATGTTTGATTTTGTAGCTCAGAAGGGCTAAATAAAAACATAGTAGTTAATCCTACACAGACAACAATAATTGTTTCTTTGCTAGCATAACGTCTTCCCTCGTGTACTGAACTCCTGCAGCCTGCAACACACGTCATTGACCTTTGCCATCCATATTATCAAAGGAGCTATATCATAAAGACAGTGGGAAATGTGCTGTACAGATTTACTCTGTGATCTACTAAAGAGTTTATCGAACAGTAATCATCAAGACATGCGGAAACAGTTTCTTAAAAAAATTTATTACTACCAACTCATAAAGTACAACAATTTAAGCTGCAATAAAAGTTGTTGGAATACTGTAAAATAACAAAAGGTATGATCGAAATACATGTAACATCCATCAGTTGAGAATACTGTGAGCTTAATTAAATTTACTTGTGGAAAAAAACAACATTGTATACTCATCCAGATAAGCGAACAAAGCAGATTATGCTGTATCTTAATCACATTTATTCACATATTTATAAACATATTGTCATGAATTTGGAAATATTACACCCAAAAGTCTGCCTGGAAATCTGCAGGATAAATTTGTCATGCGTATGGCTCATATTATAAAACGGAACATAAGTATAGCAAATAAATTTTAGTCTGTGATTGAATGCCGGGTGCCAGCAAGAAGGGGAACTTCAACGGGATGCCGGCTTCTGTGGATGTCATGCGTTTTGCTCCCCGAGGGGGCCAGTGAGATTCTGCACTGGACTGTGGTCCAATCCTGAGTCACACAACAGCACTAATGTGTTGATCCAAAAACGCCCACTCGGTGGGAACAGACTCTGGCTATGGTCTAATGAATGAGGCCGTTAGCCACAAACCGCTGACTAGTCACAGGTATCAGCACCTGAAGTGCCCTTATTGTCAGCCTAGCTCCTCGAAACACAGACTCTGGCGGTCAGGTCCTAGGTACAGTTGTCTTTCTGTATATTAAGCTGTGGTTTCACTAACTTTGTCACCATGAACACCATTTCTAGAAAATCACTTGGATGTGTTTTTTTCTGATAATTAGTCTGAAGACTTTCGCACTTGGAGCAGCCTTCTGGATACTCGTCAGACCACCCTTCTGAATGTTGTTGACGTCCTGTGATCTTTGTCATCTGTTCTCATCCTCTTGGACCTATCTTCAGCTATCAACACAGTGAACCACCAGATTCTACACTACAGTATCTGTACTGTATGTCTCAACTTAGCATATTATGGACTGCTGTGTGATGGTGTGAGTCTTACTTATCTGGTAGATCCTTCCAAGAATTGTGGGGAGCAGGCATATCTAAGTGGCATCAGGTAACAACTGGTGTGCCTCAAGGTTCGGTCCTTGGCCTTCTCCTGTTCTCCTTGTACACTACCTCTCTAGGGGTGAACATTCAGTCGCATGGCTTAGCCTACCACTGCTATGAATATGACATCTACCTGACCTTCAATGAAGAGGACACCACAGTCTTGGCTTGAATTTCTGTATACCTCACTGACTTGAGGAGGGTTCACCACCTGCAGCTGAACTTACTTCATCTCTAGTCAACCAAGTCTACCACCACGGCACCACTGTACAACTTAGATAATGAATGCTGTCTCCATCAAAGGCTACTAGGAAACTGTGAGTAATTATAGATAGCCAGCTATCCTTTGTTGACCTCATCACATCTATCTCCCAATCTTGTAGATTTACTTCACATAACGTCAGGAAGATCAGATATTATCTGTCAAAATATGCAGCTCAACTCCGTCTCCAGGCACTTGTCATTTCATGACTACTGTAACTTTTACTGACAGGGCTGCCAGAATGTACTGCGAAACCACTGTGGATTATTGAAAATGCAGCAACACATACAGTACTCAGTCAGCTCAAATCCGTCAGAATATAATGCACACCTCCTTCTTCAGGCATTTGTCGTTTGATGACTAGCGCAACTTTTTACTGACAGGGCTCCAGCACGTGCTGTGAAACCACTGTGAATCACTGTGCTCAAAATGCAGTAACACATCTGGTATTCAATCGGAGCCAAAACACTCTCGAGTTACATCTCCTTTTCTCTCTTCACTAGATCCCTAAAGGCACTTGCAAGTTAAAGTACTTGGTGCTCACTTTCAGAGATATTGCCGGGATGGCAGCTACACACACTGAGTTACTCATTAGGACCTACATTCTGTGTCACTGTCTGTGGTCAGCAATGTCGGCTGACGATCCCTTCACCACATGAAAGGAATTCCTATGTTATGCATTTTTTTTAACCTTCTTTTTATTGCACAAGTGCAGATTAACACTTTAACAGGGTACATCAAATTATTTTTTTTCATACTTTTTTGTTTAACATTCTCTCTCTCTCCCCCCACCCCCGTGTTAGGCATTTTTGTGTGTGGTTCCTTGATGGTGAACGGGTTACCCATCCGCAGCTAGTCAGCACTGACCCTAAAGACCATCAAGAAATTTCTCAGTCTTTTTTGAAAAATACCTCAACTAACTGCCCCTCCTCTGCTCTCAGCTTGTTTACTATTCCTGTGTTATGCTATCACTTAGCAACACTTTTCTTGTATTGTACACTTGTCTAATAGGAACCAAGTTCTCATGGTGCTTTGATTCTGACTTGCTTTTCTAATAGATGAAACTGATGTATATATCTCTTGCTCAAATTTTTACTTACACTAGTTACTGGTCACTCAGCAGAAGCTCAACCGAGCAGAACTTGTACCTAGTTAGCTCGTTGAGAGCTGTATACAGTAGGGTTATGTTGTATTATCTGCATAGTACGTCACTTTGGACAAGTAAATAAATGTAACAGTAGAAAAAGCCACATCCTGTCAGAAGAGGAGACTCCATAATAGAATACACGGTACAAGCCTATTTAGTTTTTCAGTGTTTCAAAATCTGACATAGCAAGAGAGTATTAAGAAGCCTCTGGTTTGTCACTTTTGGTTCTTAGTAATATAGTCTGAAATTCTTCTGCCTTTTAATGACCTCACTACATTATTACATTATTACAGCCTTCCTGCAGTCAACAAGTTTCACAGTTTGTCTGTACAGTTTATAGCCTTACACATACCCATGTCTTCACTGATTACTATGTACTACAAAACAGATAAAAATTTCTGTTTTGATCTCGACCTCTACTCTAAGCAAAACCACACTGCATATACGTTTATACACACGCTGCACACATTTAATAAATGATGCCTCTTCTGAATTACCCTCAAAACTATATTGTGAATTTCTATACAATGTGAATAGATCACAATCAGTTAGCAGACACAAAAGATGATTTACAAGCAAACTATTCAATGCTTATATGTTCCAAAGGGGATGGATGTGAAGATGTTTCACAGCATAAAACAAGTTGAGCTGGCCGAGCAGTCATCAGCCAGCAAAAACAGGATGATCAGTCTGGGCTAGTACTTGAGTACCTTCCACTCCCTTCATAGGGAACCAGGTTCTCATAAGAAATCCGCACATACAGCACTTCTGGAAACATCGCTGAGGCGTTAAGTACACACCCTATTACTTTCTCATCATTATACCTCTCAGACAAAATGTGTACACGATACCAATTATATAGAGAAATTCTGAATGCACTTACGATACATACACATACGAATGTGTAGACTTTAATTCAAACAAGCACCAATTGTTCATGACTAAATTAATTTTAAATTTTAAATTCCATATATCTGTGAACTGAAATTAAACTAATCTGATCCTATTTTAATCTAATCTACTTTAACATTCTGATATCTTAAAATGTAAACATATAAAATATATATAAAACTTCCATCCATCTTCTAACCACTTACCCTAGGCAATAATGTGGGTAAATACTGTTCAAATAATACAAACATTATTTTAGATCTGATATATATTTACAGATAATAGATAGACGCAGAAATAATATGTGTTTTTTAAATGGAGAGCAGAGTGCTACACTGACGCCCAAACTGAGCAGAGGCATTAATCTGTAAAATACTGACCCCTGTTGTTCATTTTTAGCTTTACATTTCTAACGTGTTTATGGCACCGAATCATAAAAGAAACCCATTCTATAAGGAAATAATCATACAACACCAGCCACAAGCATAACTCAAAACAGGACTGGCTGTTTTCTTAATAATCACAATTACAGTCTATAGTCACCCTTTTCACTTTTTTCATACCTAATTTATAAAACTTTTACAGCACCAGAAGGCTGCGCCCCCCAGTGGCGCTGAACTTTATATACCTGAAACTTGAAGGCCGAAATAAAGAGGCGTCATAAAAGTCAGCTAAAATATATACATTACATATGTATAATATATTGAACAGTTACTTGTTCCTCTAACACTTAAGGCAGAATAAGACCCACAAATAAAGTTACATTCAGTTTAAATAAACACATATTACAGAGCAGAACTTCATTTTGTTACACATGGCAAATCTGGAGACGGCGGATTCTGATGATGGCAAAGATGCTTTTATTTATTTGTTTGCTGGTTTAGCATCATTCCCAAGTCATTCTTCGGAAAGTTTGCTACGAGTGGATTTGCTGAAAGAGTATGGCTGCTAAAACAGCCTGCTGCTGTGTGAAATAATATCTTTTAGAATTTCCTTCAGTTGAATGGATATTCATTTTTATGGTTATTGACTGCAAACTGGGATATTTCCAAAGGTATACAATTTCAAGAGAGAAACTTGCCACAACTTTAGGCATAAAGTTAAATGACTTTAGAAAGTACAGATGGTTAATGTTAAAATAAGCCAGGGCTGAGAGCACAGCACAGAAATCACAAAGAAAGGAGTCCCAATGACTACTTAGTCACAGCCATGCCCCATATTTCTTAAAGATGCACTGAATATAAGATTCAAAATACAGAAACTAGTATTTGGCAATAGATGAAAATGCGGTTAGGCATCTGTGTGCATACGCACCTTTTCATGGACTGGCATCCTATCAAGCGCTACCCTTGCCTAGTTCCCTACATTTCTGCTTCACACTGCTTTTTTGGAAGAAGGCAGAAATTAGCATCTATTGGTCCTCATTCCAGAGATTTAGTGGGCGGAATCTGGCACTTTCTCACTGCCACAGCCCGAATCGGAGTCATGGTTAGGGAATTCAAAGTATCCCCTTTTTTTGGGGGGATACTTTTACTGTAGTCCAGTGTCTAGAAGGTCGCCTGTGCAAATCCCATGGCCAGAAGAGTAATCATGTCACTGCTGGGAAGTTCAGCAAGACCTAGCATCTTCCAGGAGAGTGGCGTGGGATACACAGATACCAGACAGTTCCTACATACCTGCACTAGCGCAAATGAAGAATAGAAGTATAACCAAGATCAGCTTTATTGTTTTTTGGTGTGAGAAGTAGAACACAATGGCACTCAATTAAGTTAGCGATATAAATTATAGCATACACAAATGCACAAAAATATTTGTAAGTGTGGATTCTGAATGTTTTAGGTACTCAAAAACCTTTTCACCTGAGGCATACAGGTGAAGTGTACCACTCCAAAATTTACCCAAGAGATGCAACTAGTTTACATACATCTTCAGAGGAATCGCCTTTTTCCAAAAACGTTTCAAAAACTGTATTGTGCACTTCATATTCTATTCTGTTCTTTAATCTAAATTTTATAGAACTTGAGTTTCTTTGTAATCTTCGGTTATTCGTTTGTATCACTGTTGCAATCCAATTTATACAAAAAAAAAATTAATTCCTTAAGTGTTCAGCACTTGAATGGTCAGCAGTAATACTCTTTCAGGTCAGGAAAGGAGAGTGAGAAGCCTCACGCTTTGGAGAGGGTCACGACAGTGAACCGGAGCTCCTCAGGGTCCCGGGCCATGAATTTTTTACAGACCACAGTGGCATCCTGAAATGGAAATGATCATTAAATCACTGTGCTACTGGCAGGTCATTGTCTGAGGGATAAGTTAGGTATGTTTCTTATTAAAAGAAAAATCGACTAGAGTTCTAGGGTAGAAAGCTGTTACCCATTACATCAAAAACACTTGAACTGGTTCTGCTGTTGTCATAATGAGAATGGGAAATGTGCACTGAATGGGAAACTGTATAATTAACTTGAAAGAATAAATATCTGTGATAGGAAGGCTGGAGAGTGAGATGCATGCAGTTTTACCTCTAGGAAGCTGTCTTGTGTGGTTTTCCCATGCACAACGGGAAAAGGCTTACGGCCATCTAGGACAAATAACATTGAAAAACGCTACTTTTCCAGTATTAGAAGAATGACTATCAAAACAGCATGTCGGACAGTATACATTGGCTCAGTCCCCTAGGTTTACCATTGTTTGTATACTGTGTAGAACAACTAAGCATAACTTTTATAAAGAATAGAACTAATCAAAAACCGGATTTACTAAGCAGAGCAAATTAGTGTGAGGGCGTAATCAGTCAATCGATCAAATAAACGAATTAAGCACCAATGGGAGTGGCCAGTTCTGTGGGTCATCAATTAGATATGTTTCTGCTTGGTGGCATCAACAAATGAATGAAATGGCTAGCAGAAAAACAACAAAATCCCACAGTCAGGCTGAAGTACAGAAGACCCCTCTGTGGCTAGTAGCACTTTTGTTTTGAAAAAAGGCTTCTGGCCTCAAAGTTCTAAAAGCATTAAGAAAACAGAAAAAAACATCATCTTCATTTCAGAATGTTGTGTTTTGTTACAGAGACAATGTATCAAGTTCCTACAGAGCTGCATACAAAAAAAACTACATCTCCGATAGCAATTGGACAGAAAAAATGTAGCTGATCTTACCCAGTTCATAAAGGCATCCTCCAACATTCACAAAAGCAATGAAATGCAAATCCACTTTTTCATCTAAACTTGGGGCCTAAAAAATTATAGCAGAGAAAGAAATTTATACAATGTCCCCTTAGATGTATGTTCACCAGCTATAAAATTAAAACAATTAGGAACCTAAGTTTATAAATAAAATAAAAATTACAAACATTTCTAGAATGGGAAGTCCAGTATGACTCAACTACTACCAGACAATATCATTACCGTTTTAATTACTACAATTAATTACTATACAATATCATTAATAGTCAATCAGTTAATCACAGATCATTCTCATTATTCTTCTCAAGATTATCAAATAGTAGAAATTTCCATGGCAACATAGACATGTAAATCTGCAGCACTCACCTCTGTCTGTCCTTCCTGCGCACTGGACTCGTGCGTTACACGGATACTCTAAAACGATCCAACATGCCGTCACGTGACCACAAAGCATTAGAGCTGATATGCAACGAGCAAGACATCTGCTGCAGAACTTAAACAGCTGCCCCCATCATTGTGTCTAATTACGTGTGTGAAAACAGCAAGAGAAGCACATCTACCTCGCGGCAAACTCATAACAACATAGCCCATAAACAGTACTTACTTCATCTCTCTCGAGGAACGTGGCCTTCTCTTCTGGACTCATGGAGCTGGACTGGTCAAGAAACTTTTTCAAGGCGGAGTCGGGTTCTGCAGAAGAAGAATGCTGCACGTGAAAACTGACAAAAATAAGCACAGTTTCTTAAAACAGCACAGACGGCTACATTGTTCTGGCACTTTTGTAGGCTGAGCCACGAATAATACCTTCAGTGTTTAAATTCAACACACTACGATAGTGTCCCACAAACACTGGCACTTACCAAATTCCAGGACGCCTTGGTTATTTGCCACTGCGTGAATAAGGCCTATTGTTCCACAGGCATTGCCTATCGTTTGCTTCATGAAATAAACCTCGGGACTGACTTCTTGCCCCTGCAGCTTAATTTTGGCCTCCTCCTCCAGTCTGTAGGATTCATACTGGGGAGAAAAGAGGGAATAGATCCATAAACGGGATATTTTAGAGATGGCATCCGAATTCAGTGCTTCACCATTACTAGAATAACTGGATTAGAAACGGATCAGCTGTACAATCCCAGAGAGACATCAAGGAGATGAGCAAGAGAAATTCCTTCCAAGACCATCTTAGCTTTTCTTCACTCTAAGTAAATAATTTGGCACAGGGCACCCTGATGTCGACCCGAGCACGTACAGGGCACCGTACCTTCTCTGTGACAGGGAAGAGAAGCAGGACCGCACACACAGGCCTCGGTACCATGCTGAGGAGCTCGGGTTCGAGACCATACACATCTCCAAACTGCCAGGAGGGCTGCAAACCCAGCTGCCGCAGAAACTTGAGACAGAGCACACGGCCATATATTATCAATCCGTACATAGAATTAACATTTTGTTAACCTAAATATCAATACCAATGAGCCAGTCAACTAACATAAAGATATGACCAATAGGTACCCCCCCGGAATCGTGCAAAGATCTTAATTCAACTCTACCAACAGAAAAAATTAGATTATTACTATTGTTATCTGCAAAGATATTTTAATTATAAATATCGGTCTGAATTATTGCCTTGATTTTTCTTTTATTACTGTTTTCGTTGCCTTGTTAACTTAAACATCACCACATTCATTACGTAGCAGCTCCACAAAAACACACTTACCATCAGAGATCTCGAAATAAAACGGAACTGCATGCTTGTAACTTTAATCCGGCATGAAAGCATGAGTACACTACGGGAATCTTCCTGTAGGTGACTATTACCACATAAATGGTCTCCATAAAAACAGCGAAATGTGACACAAGGCTGCCGTCTCTATACTTCGTATATGAGCAGAGATGCACATATGTGTCAGGACGGCGCCCAGTTAGCGATCAGCTGCACCCAGCGCTCCCCACAAACGGCACCACCCAGGGCACATGCCTCTCGCCATATCGCAACGTAAAAACGCTCCTTAATGTCTGCAGCATATTCATCATACGAGCCGAAGTGCGGGCTGGGTTTCAGATTTACTCACTTGGTTCATAACCTGAAAAAGGAAAAAAACAGAAACATCATTAGCCATTGTTCCCCATAGACCCAGATTTTGATAGCTTGCGAGCTACCTTTACCAGAAAAAAAAATTAAATACAGCAACATGTTTTAAAACATACATCGGGATTTGCTTCCAGCGGTAACCAGCGTTGTCCCTCCATTTAGCCCTAGTTATAAGTGGTATGATTTAAGCTAGCTAGTTAATATATATTATTAAGGGTTCACTTTAGTCGGGCTGCCACTTGACAGATCTCTCACGCTTCCGCCTCTGCACATTGAGCTCGAAGTTAAAACACTTATGGAGGGGTCGTGCACTTTAGTAAAACAGTATATTATAATTTATATAAAATAAATAAGCACAGATGACAAAAAAATGCTGAGTCATCATAAACAGTATGATATTTTATATTGTGCAAATGCACAGTTAAAACAGCGCCGTGTATTTCTAGAATTTAAAACACAATTCCCCCCTATCAAATGGACTATGCCATGTCAGAGGGAGCGGATGAGCGTCCCCGCTGCCGGAGTGAATCAGCATATCCGTCATTAAAAAAAGAAGCGCTAGGTGGCGCGATTGAAACGTCAGTCGTACGATATCGAGCTGCTGCACGTTTCTAATATACTATGGGAGTTTGCGTAATGGAAACCATACTCTGATAGTGGAGTTTGTGAAGACATGACATTCATCACTACTTGCTGAATAGCTGCATATTGATGAACTGCACTGAAAGTCACTTTTCTGTAGTAGACGTTTTTTTTTTAACCAAGTATTGTTAGTCTTGCGTTATACCAGCAACCCCATTTGGATAAGCACCACAAATGTATTGCACTTGTTTATGGGGATAGTATATAGGTGTAAACATTTTTCATGAGGCAGTCGGTACATCATTAGTAGTTTTTAGAAGGTAGATACCCGGATCGTGGAGCCCCAAAAAACGGTTACTTTTTCCAAACAAATAGTAATGCCCTACTTCTGCTTTCATTTCTTCTGATTTACTTCTGATTTATATTTTGACTGCAATCCAGGTACAAGTCTTAATCATAATTTTCTTACGCCTTATTTAATTACTATTTATTTATTTCGTGCACAATTTCCTGTTTGTGCGCTGTGCACTTTGTAATTTAATTTGCACTATATGTATACTGTCTTTGCATTTTCTTTTGCACTATATGTTTGTGTCTGTGCACTTTATTTTTTTTATGTTATTCTTTGCTATATGCAAAGAATTTTCCCCCGGGATCAATAAAGTATTATCTTATTCTCCCCAGTGTCGGCAGAAATAAGCTACCAAGAACAGTTCCCCATCAACACAAGCTTGGGATTTTAAAAATAAAATATAAGCATACTATTTCCAAAGGGGGATGAAATATAATGAGACTGGTCACATTTGTGTAAGTAGTATCGTTATTTTAGAACACTCACCATTTTTCAGAACAAAATGTATAGAAAAAATCTGAAATATTGCCCGATGTCTTTGCTTTTCAATCTCTTTGATAAATTTATTTAACGATGTGTTGTTATTATCCATATATTAAACCCACGAAGGATGAAGGAGTACTGAGGGAAAAAAAAAATGCATATATATAAACCTTGTGCAGAGTCTCTTCCTCCCAGGAATGCAAGCCGGGTCAGCTCGTCGCCCAAGGCGGCCAGCCTCCAGTACCGTATGGCTACACCTCCCCCGGAGCCGGGAGACGGGCACGGCTCTCCAGCGTCCTACAACCAAGCGGAGGCTCCGCCCATACGGTGGGCAGCCTCCTGTCACGTACGGCCACGCCTCCCCGGGGCTTTGAGGCTCCTCCCACCGTTAGTGCGCGCCTGGCCTGGTCCTTGCCCATAGGGCGGGCAGCCCCTGTCACGTACGGCCACGCCTCCCCGGGGCATTGAGGCTCCTCCCACCGTTAGTGCGCGCCTGGCCTGGTCCTCGCCCATACGGTGGGCAGCCTCCTGTCACGTACGGCCATGCCTCCCCGGGGCGTGGAGGCTCCTCCCGCCGCTACTGCGCGCCTGGCCCGGTCCTCGCCCATACGGTGGGCAGCCTCCTGTCACGTACGGCCACGCCTCCCCGGGAGTCCGGAGCCCGAGCCGGGCGCTGCGTTTTATAACAAAGCGGAGCTCGGAGTGCGAACGAGTCCGGACCGCAAAGGACGTAACTTCAGAAGGATTAATTAACATAAACGCTCTTGCAAATCTAAATATAACGGTTCAGGTAGCCGAAATATTTATTAGGATAGATGGCTGTAAAATGCAAACGGCGTTTCTTATGTATTCCAGGGATATTTACATGGGACGGAAATAAGTAGTCCATCTATGGGACAGCTTTGGTTTTCCATATGTTTTCAGCAAATGCAGGCAAATGACTTTTATTAGAAAATAACGGGCACATTTTATCTTCTGAAGTTGTTTTAACTGTTTCCTAGATAAGGGATTTTTTAGTTTGCTTATTTTACAGTCATTTCGTTTTGGAAAATTCAGACGGGCTTTTATAGTTAACAGGCTGTTTCACTTGCTGGAAAGCCAACAGAAAAATGCCTTAATACGAGTATATGTGCTGGAACCGAACGGAGAGATGGAGCCTGCAAAGAACCAAGAGGTCAAAGGGGATAATCCCCTGAAGACAGACAGGATGTTCATGCTGTGGTATATGGGATGGTCTCCTATGGACAAACGGACTACGCTGCCTATGCTTCCGTGGCTCGTTGCAGAGATCCGGAGGAGAGGCGAGAGGAGCGCCGTGGGTCCGGCTCAGCCCAGGGAAGTGGAGCTGACCGTCGCACCGCCTTTCATACGATGCGTCCCGGCCAGATCCAGCAACGTTTCCGTGTTTATCTTCGAGCATAAAGCGCAGTTTATATCAAGGTTCATTCACAACAGTCAAGACCACACGTACTTCGCCTACCTTATTCGGAGCCAGCCCGACGACCCCGAGTCAGAGATGGCATGCCATGTTTTTAAGGCGTGCCATCCCAGCCAGGCAAGTACTAATAGTTGTATACATGCAGCCAACCAGGTGTACTCTTAAACTTTACAAGGTACATTGTTCCCAATAAGTATATAAAATGCGTCCTTAATGTCGGAATAAGATACCTGTAACCTGGAAGAACACACCTTAGGAGTCCCGTGTGGTTTTAGGAGTTGAGTATGACCTTACTGTGATGTTCATAACAAAATGAAATATATCGCAAAACATTTCTGCACCATGCATGGTTCATTGTTTGAGTGGTGATTTAAGTTATCGATCTATAATCAATAATTTGTAGATAGTTTGAAATCACAAAAAAACACTGAACTGTCGCTGAGCTGATGGATTTCACTAGAGAGAGTGTGAGGGGTTTGGTCTGCTTCACAAAACGATACCTGCATGTAGACTAGGCTGGAAGGGAAATGGAGAAAGTGAAAGATTTGCAGTGTCATTTGATGGTGATCTGTCCAGATATTTTAGAGTCATTTGGGAATTGCTGTATTAATATACACTTATGCTACATACATACTGTTCCAACATCCCCTACTGCACATATAGGTAAATGCAAAACAAAAAACTAGATTGTTTATAGTGTAGCGATGAACATTTCAGTGTCTTGACATACAAATCTGTATGATTAAATTTAGAACTGTAGTTTCCTTTGTAACGTTTCATTAATACGTAATTACATTGTTTAATGTTTTAGCAGTATCTCACCAACAGTGTATAACCTTATCTGTCCAGTTCTTGAATGCCTGGCTTTGTTGATTTTTACCAAGGTTGAATCACAGGAGAATACTGTGCTTAGGTATTAACCCAAAACACCACCAAAAGACAAGGCCGTCTGTTCATAGCACACATACCCTACCGGTTTTGTTTGTACTTCCTTCATAAAACCCCTTTATGCAACATTTCTGGAAAAATTGGTTTAGGACTGAGTTCCCATCTTGCTGTCCTTTGAGATAAGCACAAACAAGTGTGACTTAACACTTAATTTACAGTTGCAATTAAACATTTGTTCCTTACTCCTGCTGTGTTGCATGTATCTGTTTTCTTCCTCTTCATTCACAGTATAGTTTTACGGTTCCTTATTAATGACATATTTATTATACTGTTACTTTATGCCTTATCACTTTCCACTAATTCTTGCTTTGGCCGCCCACCTTGCATTTCACCGCAGGTTATAGTTGGACTGTATACCTCACATGTGACAAATAAAAAGTCGAATCCCTGGTGAAGCATGGGGCACATGGTCTGCCTTTTATCTCGTGCCCCTGGAGGGAGGTTGGGGTTCAGGGCCTAACTGAGATGTAACTCTTTTGCTGAAGATGGGATTCAAACCAGAGACCTGATCACTGGCGCAGAGGCCTAACTTGCACAGCCCACAAGGGGCTTCTGATATAGCTTAATCTTTTCCATCCGTTAATAAAGCGAATGGATATTGCCATTGTTAAATGCATAGGATAACCAATCACAGCATATTGCGTCTAATGTAATCTGAAAGTGAAAGAATGGCTCTTTCTGTATTAAGAAGCTGGAAACTGAATATGCAAATTTCCTCTGCTTTTGAAAACATGCCACAAAAGTCAGGCATGGGAATTAAATTCACTTTTACTTTTGTATCGTTACCTTGATCAGGCCTTTAAAGTTTGATAATGCTTTTTTTTTTAGCTTGTTGTTTACTGTATTTCCTTTCACTTTCTTTGAACTGCCCTTTTCCCCATTGTTTGTTGTAGCTGTTCCTGTTGTCAGACAGAAATTAATAGCATCTGTTGCTTAGCTCTGGGGTGGTTGGGGCAGAAATGAGGAGGGTCATGGACAGTTGAGCACATGTCCCAGTGTGGTGTCGTACACCAGTGACAATCCTCATTACTTAGTGACTTGCATAGTGCATACTTATGATGTTCTGAAAGTATACATTTGTTATAAAGCAGCTATTACATACAACAGTATTCAGGGATATATCATTCACATACGTAATTGACAGCATTTTGTTATATTTATGTGATAGCTCAAGTTATATAAACAAGTTGGTTTTCAAATGTACCACCCAGATTTCTTTGCCATGATGGTCTCTGCAGATATTAGTTCACAAGCTGAGTTCTGTAATTTGCTGTCTGTAGTGTAGTACATGGTGGCTATATAATATTTTTATGCTTTGACATCCTTTTCTCAACCAATTAAACAGTGCAGGAACAAATATAAGAGGATTTAGGAGATGGTGATGAGTGATTTCCTCTGCTGTAGGGCTAAGTAAGATGAATGGTGTTATAGTGGGTTGCAAATGTTCTGCTAATTCCCTTCTGGTTGTTAAACTGGAGTCTTTGGGATGAGCCTTAGGGAAAAGCCTGATTGATGGTTGTGAGCTACAGGTCTGCATGATGTTGGGACACTAGTCAGCTGTTGCAGTGTCCCGTCACGGCCGAGCTCACCACAAGATCTTAACGCTGCAGCGTGCTGGCCCGTGAGGCCTCTGGAACCTTCCACTTGTAACCTGGCTTTCCCAGCTCCATCCACTTGGTTAATCATTATTGTCTGCTGTGTCTTCAGGCAGGTGGAAAATTTCTGAGTTGCTTTGTGTGCAGGGTCACATGGTGAAATGTGAGGTGTTTTTTAATTAGCTTACAGATCCTCTGGGTTCAATATAATGCTGTGAAAGGACCATCTATAAAACCACCCTGAGTAGAGGAAAGTCAGCAGTTGCATTCCTACACTGTAAATACTGGAGCAGTTGGCCGGGTGATGTGATTTTTCATTATCGAGCTCTCTTACTCATGTTGTATATGTTGACTTTGGTAACCAAAGTCTAATGTGGATGTATATACTGACTCATAATTTTCTTTCAGTATTGTGCTGTGTGCTTCCCCCCCCCCCCGAAAATCTTGTATGGAAGATTTTCTATACATGAAGATGATCCGTAACACTAATTTCAGATTTGTATTTGAAGTCACTGAAGTCTTTTTTTTTGTAATCAAAAGCAAACTAAACCAACATGGAATTTAAATTTAAAATAGGTTCTTCCAAAATTTATTTTCTGATGTGTGCACTAAAGTAGATTTTGAAGTTGAAACTGAGATTAACCGTCTTTTGATGGTTTTCCAGTTACTCCATGCACTTCACAGGTAGAGCGTTTGAAAATGGGTATTGGGGACCCTGATGATACTGATATTAACGGTGACATATGTTGTTAAGAAATTAGAAAATTACAGTGAGCTGTGTCAGCTGTCCTGATATTGATGTTAATCTGCTCTCAGGTCATTTGAGAAGTCAGGGTTGAAATCGGCATCTTTTTTTTTTGCCTAAAATTCCCTTGAACTTACATCAGAACACCTGCACATCTCACTAATGTATGAACACCACAAATCTCAAGTGAATGAATTCCATGTGCAAGAACTGATGTTATCTGTAACTTGCCATGTAAATGCAGTTATCTGGAAGATTTGCGAATGGTCTGTTTGTGTCATTCACCATTCACATCTGATTGGTCTGTGCGTGTCATTCGCCATTCACATCTGATTGGTCTGTGCGTGTCATTCGCCATTCACATCTGATTAAGTGTGTGACAGTGGCACATGTGGTGCACTCTGTTGTCTCTTAGTTCTCGTGATGCACGGCAGTCTCACCCGAGAGTTATAAGTCAGGATAGGAGGCAGTGCAGTGGGAGCATGCCAGTGTAGTTGATGGTTCCAGTTACTGCAAGGCTAACACTTCTGTTGTTTGCTGTGAGAAAAAAGTGATGAGGTGTTAGTCCTTTCCGATTCCCTGCGCTTATAGAACAATCTCAGATTGTACAGATCTGCACAACTCAAGTCTTCTGCGTTTTAGAGCACACAGAGTGAAAGTAGACCAATCCCCTTGTGTGCTGTCAGTTTCCTAAAACTGTCATGTCAGGGAGGACACTCTGAGCTGGGACAGGATTTATAAACTACCATTTCTATCAAAAGGACCTGGATTTTGCTTAAGCATTGAGTTCTTGCTGTGTGCTGATTGGTCAGTCTCCTATAATCATGCATGTGTCACTAATGTTAATGTGAAACAGCTGGATGAGTCTTTCAATCAAGGAAACAAACCAGTCAAAACACAATAATAACTGAACTACTTAGCCAAGCACATGAGCCTTTCAGTTTTAAAGTTGATTGTAAAACCTGAAGTAGTTCAAAGTGTCCTTCTTGACATGGATTTAGGTGGTAACTCTTCTGGTGTGAAAATGTCCCCTGTATTGGATTCTCACTGAATACCCAACAGCCATATAAGGTGCACTCTGCACCACACCTTTTACAAGGCCATGGATCACGAGATGGGCTAGTGTTTGCTAATGTATGTGTGACTATTTTCTTCCCCCAGATGGCTTTCAGTCCTGTTCCTGTTGCTGTTTCCACCAGGTTCCAGAGGTCATCAGCAGTATCAGGCAGGTGTCCAAGGCTGCGCTTAAGGAGGACATCAGGGCCAAGTGCAATGGCGAGGAAGCCTTCTACAACTCTCAGAAGTTTGAAGTACTGTATCGCGGCAAGGTGACAGTGCCCCACAAGAAAGTGCCTTCCACCCTAATCGACGACTGCATCCATAAATTCCAGCACAAGGTGGAGCAAAAGGATGTCTGCCTAACGAAGAGCCAGTGTGATTCTGTGGATTCCTGCGTCCAGTTCATTGTGGGAAATGATGGGGTTGGTAGTGAGGAGGAGGACACAAAGGACGACAGGCCGGCTGAGGAGGGCATGATGGGCGAGCAGGACCTTTATGGAAGCTCTAACCTGGGTGGCCTTCAAGAAGCCTTCCCAGAGTGCATTCTGGGACACCCAGGGCCAGGTGCACAGAGGGTGTTCCGTGTTAGATGTAACAGTCTGAAGCCCAAGGAGGGGGGGTCAGAATCTCCTATACGCAGGAGGCATGGCAGTGCTCCTAGTCATGTGCAACCTTCTGATGCAGAGAAGAACTGCACCATGCTCTTCCAGGTACTGCATTCATCATCTACCGCTGTGTACAGTCAAAGTATACAAATCTCTGTTGCTGAGGCTGCTTGCTTTTCTAACATTCCTCACTTGGTGTGACATTTATGGGTAATCGTACTGGAAACAATTTCCTTAAGGTAGACGTGCAGATTTGTTACGCTGCCCAGTAGCTCTTCTATCTGTTTCTGCCCCGGAAATACAATTGCTTTCTGTTACACAAGCCAGACATTGTTATTCCTGCAGCCTGTTTGTCACTGACACACACTTTTGAAGCAGGGTTCATGTAAATTTATCCTGTAGCTTGACGGGCATTTCATCAGCACGAAAGGACTGTTATTTGTGCAAGCAAATGTGGAGGTAGCTGGAGAGCTTTGGCTAAATGTTTTCCTTATTCGTAAACGTGACGTTTCTTTAAAGGCCGCTGTATGGCTGTGTGCTTTGAAGTCGACTGCGGCATAAGCATTGTTCAGTAAGGAAATGTTTGTATTGGCAGCATTTCCTGTCTTTTATTTACTTTAGAAGTCAGTTACCATTTTTCTTTTCCCTACTCATCAGTCTTGACCTTGATAATGTGTACGTTTGGACTGAAGGAGGCTCTGACTCACGCGATTATTGTGGGATGTCTTGCTCTCTGTTCTACTCGATCACTGTTTTTCCCAACCACCTTCCCCTCATAGGTTGGACGCTTTGAAGTGAATCTCATTAGTCCTGACAGCAAGACTGTAGTGCTTGAAAGGAATTTCAAAGAAATTTCTTGCTGTTCACAGGTTTGTGTAAAATGTTTTTATTTATTTATTTTTTTCTTTT
>JAODLD010000040.1:16776689-16800188 GCA_026781065.1 Mormyrops boulengeri | reverse complement strand
TAGTTAGGTTCTCCCCAAACGAGCTTGATGGGCCGAATGGCCTCCTCTCGTTTGTAAATTTCTTATGTTCTTATAGTCCAGCTTTTTATACTTAAGTGACATGCTTCTGCAAGGCCTGTCTGTGTCACTAAAATGAGGTTATATAAGGTGAGTGATTGACCCTGGGTAATATATGTAATTGCAACTTGGGTCCAGCAGGAGGTGTCTGTCTCTGCCAATGCTTAAGCAACATTAATTTACATTTTTTCCTCCCCATTGGGCAATCAAAAGCCAGTCTCACACATGACAGGTAGGAATACTAACTACTACACTTACAAGTAGTTGTTTGAGACCGTGAAACCATGGAAGTACCTCGAACCCTGGTTCTAGAGGTGCGAGACAACAGTTTGTCATCCTTGTATTTGTATCAGTAATATACGTTTATATTACATTTATTTAACAGATGCTTTTATCCAAATTGATGTAGATATTTTGAGAAATGAGGGTTAGGTAGTGCCTGGGGCAGGTGGGGGTCGCGAGCTTTGCTGACTTCTCGGCCGCCTCTCTCTCTGGATGCTGTGTGGTGCAGTAACCCTGAGGGACAAAGGAAGACCTCTGTGGGCTGCAGCAGTGACTCCTTCAATGCTGATGTTGCCCCGGTAACCCTGCGGAAGGTCTCCTGGCGCCAGAAGATCTTCCTCCAGGTGGCCTCACCAATGAACAAGCCTTCAATAGGTCTGCATCTCCCATCGCATGATTGATGAACCCAACAGTACATGTGGAACCTTCTCCAGCACCCAGGACTGATTTAATCTCTCTCCCGGGGGGCGGTGGGTAAGGTGCAGACGGCCTGGCTGACGGGGAGCTTCTGCCTCTGTCTCCACATGCCGTACCTCAGGACCACGACCCCTATGGCCGCCAGCTGCCCTTTGACCTTAGGCCCTCTGTGGGAGGAGTGCAGCACTCTGCATCCAAGTATCAGCTCCTGTGGAGGTGGGCCATCCATCAACAGGTCCTGCTGCTCCACATGGAGAAGGAGGAGAAGCATCTGGAAGGTTGGCCCACCCCTCCTGTGACATTCTTTCCAACAATGACTTCAGACATTTTTGTTTAACCTTTCCTTCTAACTATCTGTAAAGCCGAAAGGGTCTCGGTCAGATTTTGATGTTAAACATGTTCGAGTTTCAATTCGTCACTGGATGAAATGCTTTTTATACTGGGCATCATATCCATGTAAATGGGAAATCTAAATATTGTATTTCACCACTTATTTTAATTTAGGTAAAGTAAATATTGTCCAGTGACCAAGTTTTGACTTTCTTGCTCTGTTCTCTCTCTTTTGCCTTTCCACTGTGGTGTGGCATAAACCGTGTGTATTTAAATTGAAGGTAATAATTAGGATAAGTCCAACATTTGAGTAAATGGATGGATGAATTTAGTATAACTGGTTGTACTGCATTGTTGCATCTAGTCATGCTATACAATATCCCTGTGTTTTGTAGCCAGCAGAGATGAGCTGCCAGTTCAGAATATGAAACTCAGCTACGAGGAAGTTGGCCAGTGTCCTGAGGACTTACTGACCCTGTGGGAAACGAAACTGGCTGCTCCCTGTTTAGCCAAGGTCCGGTGGAGCAGGGAGGAAATCCAAAGTACAGTCAGTCATGGTGAGTGCTCCCTGAAGTCTCTGATACCTAACTGAGACTCCGCACCTCCAATGGCGCTGCATCAGTCACCGCTGTGCCTCAGGGACTTCCTTCCCAGCCTCAGTTGGACGTCGTATGCATTTGCATGGTCTGCTTCCTGATCGCCTGTCTCCCTGCTGACTGCTAGGTGTCCCTAAAAGCCGACGGGGGGAGGTGTGGCGGCTTCTGTCCCAGCAGCACCGACTGGCTCACTGGCTCCCCTGCACGCAGCAGCCCCCAGAAACTTCGTACCAGGAACTGCTGAAGCAGCTGACTGTCCAGCAGCATGCCATACTGGTAGACCTGGGTAAGCTGCAGTCTTTCTGGAGCAGGTGCTTGCTGTGGGGGATTCCGATGACTTGAGCCCCTTCTATACATGCACTGCTACCATGATCTTTTCTAGACATTATCTGGAGGGGCTATATGTCTGAATGCGAATGTCAGACATTAAACAGATTTTATCCTGCGAGCTCCCTAGTACAAAGTCCGGGTAATTTCCGATTGATCCCCATGCATGAATGGAGCTGGGACAATTCCCGAATAATCACCGTGAGACAACATAAAAATACAAACATCTGAGGGCAAAGAAGAAGGATCATTTGCACGAAAACCTCGGCGAACATGGCTAATGGAGAGATGACAAGATTACAGAACTTCTCTGGTTGTATGTCACATTTGTCAAAGGGCAACTCTAAAAAATGTCTGGACCTGATTCCCCGGACGATGTCAGGAGTTCATGTGTGAAAATAGCGTGAGTGTAATGGTTGGCTGGCTAGTTCCTCCGTCGAGGAACCACACTCAGGAAGCATCTACAGCTGGACTTATTGTCACGTCTTTAGGTGACGTTCGCGGACAAACGTCACACAATGACATAACCAAACCTCATGCTAAGGCTTAGAGTTATTTTAATCTCTTTGTTTTTAAACACTCAGAACAAAGAATATTTATTTTGGAAGTACTTTTTAATATTGCTAACATTAATTAATATTGTTAACACTAGTTATGGGGACAAGACTGAGTCTGATTCAAGACCAAGAACTTGAGGGATAGAGTCTAAGTCATAGGTGTCCGACTCCTGGGGGGCCAGAGCCCTGCACATTTTTGAGTTTCCCCTCGTTTAACACACCTGATTCAACTTCTTGTGTTAATTACCACATAGCTGTTGAGCGCAATCATTTGTGGTGGAACAGGGAAAGAACTAAGCTACACAGGGCTCTGGCCTCCCAGGACTGCAGTTTGACACCCCTGGTCTAAGTCATGACAGAGACTTTGGGGGGGGTCAAGACCAAAACTGGAAAAATTAAGTCTGTGGTTTTAATTATACTTATTTACTATCATCATCATCATCATCATCATCAATCATCATCATCCCCACTAATATTTAAACGCAGAACTCTATTATTTAAACATGACATTCCTATGATCACAAACATTAGAACTTAATCACAAAGAGCAACTCTAAACCGTCTGATCAAATTTTCATGTGGACTTCTTAGGGTGTGAGAGATGTGTGTAAAAAAAAAAAAAAAAAAAAAAAAGTACTACAACAGTAATTAACAAATCGCTGACCTTTATTCATAAAGATGATCGATCATTGATGTCATTTCGCTGTTTTTCATGTTTTCATTTCTTGCACTAATGGAAATGGAGACAACATTTTAGATATACAGTTGAAGGTGGCCACTGTTGAGCATCGCTGTAATGTCTTTATTCATTTCACATGTGCCTTGATTGGTTCATCTATATATGAGGTAAATGCTGATCATACAGCCTGTTATAGCAGCACAAAGCTCTGTAATCACTGTACCTCTGTTCAGTTTTGGCCGTGCTGATGGCAGTGCTGTTTGTGTGTGTGTGTGTGTGCGCGCGCGCGCGTGTGTGTGTGTGTGTGTGTGTGTGTGTGCACCACAGGACGGACATTCCCTGCCCACCCCTATTTCTCCGCCCAGCTGGGGGCGGGGCAGCTGTCCCTCTACAACCTGCTGAAGGCCTACTCTCTGCTGGATGCGGAGGTGGGTTACTGCCAGGGCCTCAGTTTCGTGGCCGGCCTGCTGCTGCTGCACATGAGTGAGGAGCAGGCCTTCGACATGCTGCGCTTCCTCATGTACAGCCTGGGCTTCCGTAGGCAGTACCGGCCTGACATGGTCTTTCTGCAGGTGAGCTTACCAGCAGCAGGTCTGAAAGGCTTCGGAGGAAATTCTGGTTCATCTGTATTACCTAGCTGTTATTCCATCAGACCACATGCTAGTCATGGACTTTAACTTCATTAACGAACTCTCTGGTCACCAGAGACTCCTGCCTGTCATCTTTTGATTGGTAGCTGAGTCATACTCTGTCTGTTGACCTCAGTAGTCTTCACTGTGTCATTCTCCATGAATTTGTGAGCAGGTGTTGACAGGCACATGCACTGTGACCACTCAGTTTGACTCCGTTACACTTCACAAAATAATGCACTCTTCGTAATGTCATGTTACAGCAGCTAAGTCTCCATCTCCACCTTTGTGTCTCAGATGCAGATGTACCAGTTCTCCCGTCTGTTGCGCGACTACCTGCGAGACCTCTTCAATCACCTGGAGTGTCACAAAGTTAACCCCTGCCTGTATGCCGCTCCCTGGTTTCTCACCATCTTTGCCTCTCAGTTTCCCCTGGGCTTCGTTGCTCGCATCTTTGGTACGTTTTGGGGTCATTATGCATGACGCATAGCAATGACGTTTGGCCCAGGACATTAGAACCGATGTGTATCTTCTCTGTCAGAATTTCTGTGTAGTAATAGAGATCAGGCAGTCCCCCGCTTAATGAGATCTGTCCCCTAAGTCGGTCTTTAAGTCGAGTTCGGAGGTAAGTTGGAAAATTAATAATACAGGACATAATAATCATTATACAGTAATAATTAAAGTAACTACATGCGGTGGTGTACTGTACATCAAGCCGACAAATTGCTGAAGCTGTGCAGGACATCACAAAGTAGTTTGTGTGTTTGTTATTTTGATCCGTTGTATTTGACCTAAAATTTTAATATAATAGACTTCATGGCAGTCCATTTGTGAGTACGAGCTGTCCATTAGTACGAGCTGTCCGTAAGTACGAGCTGTCCATTAGTACGAGCTGTCCGTAAGTACGAGCTGTCCATTAGTACGAGCTGTCCGTAAGTACGAGCTGTCCGTAAGTACGAGCTGTCCGTAAGTCGAACGTTCTTAACCTGGGGCCTGCCTGTATTTCGGTGTCATTCAAATTTAAGGGGATAGCTTTTTCTCTAACGTGATTTTGAAGGCCTTTTCAAATTTTAGGGGGGGAAAAAGTGAAACTGAAATATTTCCTTTTGGGTGATTGTTTGTGGTTTATTGCAGATGTCCTGTTTGCCCAAGGCCCTGAAGTGGTTTTCAAGGTAGCCTTGTGTCTCCTGCAGAGGCATGAACATAACATAATCGAGTGTGACAGCTTTGAGACTGTTGTGGATTACCTTAAAATGACCATGCCTAACCTTACCCTGGCGCAGATGGAGCAAATTATCCCTCAGGTGGGAAAACAGTCACTGTTACTCCAAAGTACTGTTGTATTACATTGTTTTCAGTATGTGTCAGATGAGAAGAAGGATCCATGGTTAGTGATTTCTGTTTATCCCGATAGGTTATGGAAATGGACATTTCCAAACAGCTTCATGCATATGAAGTTGAGTACCAAGTGTTCCTGGAAATGTCAGAGACTTTGTCCCTACCTGAAGACTTTGACTGCCTTGAGAAGCTGGAGAGAACCAACGTTCGCCTAAAGAAGCAGAATTTGGACCTGATGGTGAAGCTTCAGGTAGCTGGGTGGTTTGGCATGTGCATGCATGAGTGTCTGCAGTACTGTATCTATGTATACGTAAATGCTTAGTGTAGAAAAATGTGCCAGTGGTGCGCATTTTTTGAATGCTCGCGAATTATATTTATGTTCTTGTTTGGTCATGTTTGATTAATTTTCACTGGGTGCTTTTGACTGCCAGGAGGTGGTGCCAGAGCTCTCTAAGGGTAGACACAAAACAGGAAATAGTTTTTCTAAGTTGACAAAAGCATGGAAATGTTTTATGGGTGAATCTAATGCTGACAACATAACTGTAAGAAGGGGTTTGAGAATGTCTAATAAAATTGCACTCGTTTTGAGTATGATGAGAACATCTGTTGATGACTGTCTGTTGGTTCTAGATTAGATACTTTCTTTGCCACATGATAAAGATGAGCGCTAGTAAATAAGACACAATTTTGTGTATTACATTTTCTTGGTAATGAGGCGCGATGGCCAAGCTGTCAGGCTGTGATGAAGAGTTTGCTGGGTTTCCTTACAGACCGCCCATGTGAAGGCCCAGACTTTGGAGGCTAACGTGGAGAAGTTTGTGACGCAGGAGGCGAAGATGCAGCAGATAATCCGCACTCTGGAACAGGAGAAGGCCTTTTACCAGAGGAGCGTGGAGCGTCTCCGAAGCCGACTGGCACCAGGGACGGCACTAGATGTGGAGCTTATTGCCATGTCATCCGGCTCGAATGGGCAACTCAAAGCAAGACAAAAATGATCGTGACTCAGAGCAGCAGCTCTTGCAGTACGAAACGGGCGTTAATTTAGAGTGGAGCACATTCACATTCTGGAACAAGAGTAGTTATAAGTCCAGATGATTAACATGTTGGCCAGCTGCTCGGATGTGTCACGGGAGACGTTCTAATCATTTGTAGCTGGTGCTATGTTCTGCTTTGTTCCCCTGTCTGCTCTTTTTCTCCTCCTTCATTCTTGTTCCTGTTGGGGCCCTGTGCTGGCTTATGTTATTCGCTACAAGCCAAAATATTTGCATATTCTGTAGTCGTACCTATTTCTCTTGATAGATATCCCAGCATTTTTGGTAGGATAATGTACTTTGGGCTCGTGACATTTTGTATTATAAATATAGAGCAAAGTGGTATGGACCAGGTGAAGTTGAGCATGAACCCAATGCTGTGGAGCTTCAGTACCGGATCTTTGGCTGCACTCCCAGTGACATGGCAGGAAGTAGGTTCTCCACCGTGGAAATGTTCCACCATAACTGGCTCTTCTCAGCTGTAGCTTGTTGTCCCGGCGCTGATTTTGAGTCTGTGCTTGGGGTGCTATCCCAGGGTGCTGCCTGTTCATGAGTGATCAGCCTGCACCTTCATTGAAAATACTTGAAAACTGCATGAATGTATTTGCTGTCCAAAGGAAGGTGCATTATATGACAAGAGAAATCATTTTTAAGAATGATAAAATGTATTAATCCTAGCTGTTGAACTTTGAACCAGAATTTACCTCCCGTTTGATTGAAGTAGCAAAGCTGTTTGCCCGAAGTCTGTCTAGACTGTTTACTGGGTGGTTTCCTGTGTGAAAAACCACGGTGCCCATAAGGTGTGAAGTCTGCTAAACACCTTGCATTAACTTTGGGCTGAGAAGTGGTCCCACGTTAGCGTAGCGTAGCATAGCACAGCATAGTCTGAATTCGTATGATTGTATCGATTTGCAGTAGTAAGGAGACTGTAGCACTTGTGTGATATTATTTTTTTTTTTCCCCCAGTCGCTTTGAGTTAAAAAATCTCTGCTGTTTATGCACGTGAACCTAGAAATTTGATGTATGCACACAGCGTAGGCACATATGTGTGAGTAAACAGTATGCCACAACTGTGTGGGAGTTGCCTGTCTGTGCAGGTCATACTGGACAAAGTGATACTGAGGCAAATGATCTTTGCTGTGACTGGAGTTTCAAGTCATGTCAGAAAAGATTTCCTTTCATATTGTCTTTCACGTGAAAGAGATGGGCCATCGCTAGAAAAAAGCAAAACCGCAAAACAGTATATCAAATACATTTGCAGAAGCTGCTTATACACACAGAGAAGAAAGCATGTATCATAATGACTATATCTTACTACGCTTAAAAGCAAAACTTAATAGTGTTCTTCAAAGTATGGGTAATTTTAGTTTTTTTTTTTCTTTTTTGGATTTTCAGAATGATTTTTTCTTGACTTTCATGACCAGCTCTGGCCTTATGACTGGCAGGCTATGCCGATCATATGATTTGTCAAGAAATCTACATTGGATAAAACTTTAAGTTTGCTGTGGAGCCGTTTGTTTTGTGAACTGCAAACCGTATGCGTTGTGGTTTCTGTATGATAGATCTATATGTTTTTAATTTTTTTTTGGAAAAAAAAATTGTGCAGTCCTTAGTTTAGTCACTCTGTTGGTTCTCAATCTGTACACCTGTTATATAAACAGGTTGTCATCTGTTGGGGAAAAAAAAAAGATTTAATATATGCTGTTGCTTTCGCTTATTGTTTTCATTCTCAAGCTTTTGACTACGGCAGCAGATGTCTTAGTCTTCAAAGCCCTGAATATAGGTTCCACTTCCATGTGTAGCAGCATCGGTGAGAAAAATGACTGATCTTCTGCTTTGAGTGCTGGTTCCTTTTAATTTCCTAACGATTGAAGGCATGCAATGAGGCAGCTGTAAGTGTCAACTGTGAGCAAGAGTAAATAGCAGCAGGTGTTGTAAGGTGGAAGTGTTGTTTCACTTTATTATTATTTTTTTTAATTCAGAAACTGTGGTGTATATGTGTGGACAGAACTGTGATCTGCACTTGCAAACAAGACATCGATGAGAAACCATGCAAATGGCAGTTTGCAGTAATGACAGAGTGCATTGCAGCATTTCTCAAACTAGAGGTCTATTTGAATGCAATTTAGAATCTGAGAAGTAGCTGCTTCATTATGCATTATTATTGTTTGCGATGCACCAATGCAGCCTTGGAATTAGACAGCTGTCTTACCACCTTTGCAGTAAAATTTGCTATTAAATGACAGTTATGAGAAAAAAAAAGTAAGAATAATCTTTCAGTCCAGGGTAATAAGATGCGGCCACCCCCACAATGCGGGACTGACCTTCTTTCCATCGTTTAGGGACTGGCAGAGTAACGGTTAAAGCGAATGAGGTGAGAGTGCTCGGGCATGGGGCCCGTGAGCCGCAGCTCTTCTGGCTTTTAGTCAGAACCCTCCACGTCGCTGCGTTTGTTCCACCAACTCTCCACTGTCCACTGTCACTTAAATGGAAAATCCTGCCATTTTGGCCAGTTCCTTTTACCCGCCTTCTTTAGCTCATTTGTTTACCTCAATTTTTAGTGATTTATTGACAGAAATTTATTCCTTTTATAAGCAACTTACTGATGGTTTTGGCTTTTCTGCTGAGGTTACAGTTATACTTATAGAGCTCATCAAATGTGGAAATATTTACGCAGCGTAGTCTGGGGCTTGTGTCACGAAACAAGATTTGTTGGTTGGCTAAATGACTTGTTGGGTTTAAGGTCCCCCAGTTGAAATGGACTTTATCGTCATTCGCTTACATTTAGCCCAGACTATCTTAAATCCAACAAGTTATCTTGCAAACCCAAAAATCCCGCCTGGTGAACTCTTAAAAAAAACATCGGAACCATCAGCGGAAGCACTGTGTCAAATCAGACTGCAAATCGAGGTCAACACTTAAGCCCTCATTGGCTGGAAGAACCTGCAGAAGACATTTGAGTCTCACCCTGAACATGGGCTTTCCAGATAACAATAAGATGTCGCTTGGTCTTTGGCGAGTGAATAGAATGGAAGATCTAAAGAAATAAAGTGCAGTGATGTGGAGGCTCCTGGGAGGTGTTCTTATTTTGGTCTCTGAAAGGGAAAAAATGTCTATAGAAGCAGAATGTTTTCTTGGACTAGTACAAGTTCTGCTTGTTATTAATACAAGGAAGTGATGGAGAACAAGGTAGTTGTTTGCATCAGTCATGTTGCAAGCTCTCTGCTGTGGAAGTAATTCCTTTCAGCTGCTCGTAGTTTGCGATATGCAGTGTTTGCAGTATGAGGAAGTCCAGTGATTGGGCCCCAGTGAGCGTACAGCTCTAGCAGCTGCACAGCTGATGCGCTCAGGGACACTGGCTGCTTACACATTAGCCCGGCTATTTCTCTCTGGCCACTACTGCCCCTCCTGGTGTTTTGCTGCTTACATATACATTGTGCTGTATTTGTTAGTTTGAGCACCTTTGCATTGTTGAAATCATGACCATTTCCACTATAAAGTATATATAATATAATAATGTTATGGTGTTTGCTGGTGTGGCTAAAGGAATTACAGAAAAAACACACATCTTAACCAGATGCCAGTGGTTGCAGTGCTGACTGATTTGAATGCAGAAAGGGTCCAGTGTTGGAGATGTTACTGATGGGTGTCCGGGGTTAAATTGCCCACTTTTCATCTAAATAGTCAAAAGAAAACAATAAACTTCAGTGACCGTAAAGGCTATTTACACATGCTGATGTAATATGTTAGTCAGCAAAACCATAGGACAGAAACGGCAAAAAGCAAAACTTTTGAAGAAATATGTTACATGTGAATATGTAAGAGGCAATATGGGTTTCGCACGTATTATAGTGAGTGGAAGAGCGATTGAGATCACGTATGTGAGATCTGCATGGTGGCCCTTTTAATGAGCACATCTTCCAGCTCACTGGAACCACAGAGACTGTTAGCCTAACAGCTCAGTGGGCTGTGGAAGCTGAATGGAGCCTTTCAGTTCTGCTGCTCGTCTCCCTGGGGGTGAGAGACCGGTTGCCATGGTTATCCCGGATTCCTGCAGCTAATGGGTGGGAGTTGTGTAGCTCTGGCAACCTGTTCTGTCTGGGGCGGAATATGAAGAGTGCTGGGTGTGCGGTGGCTGTGTTCTGGGACACCGGAGGTCACACACATCGCCTGGCCGCCTTCCCTTCCCTAGCCCTTTATTTTCTGTCTGCCAGCAGCTGCTAATATGATCTGGTGGTTTGGCACAAGAGAATTGCGGTAATTGGATTATACTATACCAACCGTTTGGTAATCTTACCACCAACAGTGACCACATTGCTAGCAAGAGCCTTTACTACACGCATATAATTGAATGATTTTAGAATACATTTCCTGACAGCCCATCCTTGCCTTTGCTTGTTTCTCCTGTAGTACCTTTGGAAATATTTGCCTTCCTGTGGACCATTTTTTTCAACTGTACAACAATTTAAGATATGAATATTAGGGCAGTTTATAGAAATCCACTGTTTATTGAAACCATGCCGATTCTTCTGGGCCATGTGTTGCTGAATTCATCATTCATACTCACAATCAGAAGTTAATGGGCAGATTGCTTCTTTAACTGGTGTTCTCCGTCTTTCCAGTCCTTTCTTTAATAGATATAATTATGATCCGTCATGTCCTTTCAATTTTCCCACAGTAAATCTTGCTGTAATTGTTTGTAAACAGCTGAGCCTATATATGCTGAATCCCAGCATATTCTTTATAGGAACGACTGCAGGATTTCCTTCTGAACAGTGCTCAGACAGCAAGAGCTTCTTGCTAATTCTGTGAATGATTAGGACGAAAGAAATAATGATACATATTTGAAAGCCCAGCCGAGCGGCCGGTGATTAGTAGCCTTGTATAATGTCTGCAATATGTCTGTTACTAAGAGTTTAGAAATCTCCTAACTCTGTACAGCTGCAGTGCTGAAATAAGCATTGGTAGGCTTCAGGGGGAATTTGGTAACATTCTAATGTGTTTGCAGAATTTACAAGTTTAAAATATACAAATTATCGTTGTGTCATATTTGTGGCGGGGAGAGATGAGGACTTGGTAGTTGATGCCCTGGATATCAGATGATGAGATTATGGTTTCCAGGAGGGACTCTGCATTAATACAGTATATAAAGTATAAAACCTTAAGCTATTTAGATAATATGCAAATGAATGGTAAAATAGCTGATGACTTTAGATGGGCAGGATTGGAAAGTCACAGAACTGGTTTTGTCAAAGCAACACAGATGTTTAATTTTTGTGGTACAGAGCTTGATGTCATTCTTGGAGCTTGAGTTGGAGAATTCTTGGAGGATTTCATTTTCTGCAACTTTCCAGACAATTTAGTACATTCTGCTATATATATATATTTATGAATTTTGCAATACATTACAGAAGACATGTTTTCAGGGTCACCTACGAGTGCAGAAACCAGGGCTTCCCAGTCCTCTGACTTTGCAGCAGTTTGGCATCACATTTGTGAAGGACTGTGCTAAAGTCCAGCTGATTGCGAGTCTCTCGAACCACCAGGCTGCCTTAAGGACAGTGGAGTCATTGCAGACTCTAATCTCTATATACCCTCTACAACAAAGTTCTGTCCACACCTTTCCATTCAAATATTTATATAAATACATGTTGTTGTACATTAATGTCAAGTGCCTTTTTTGGGGGGCGAGGGATTTTCCATACATTGTTCCCTGTCTCGGTTTTAATACTCTGCTACTTGACGCAGATTTCTTGACTTTCATTTATGATCAATACTGAGTCTTAGCTGTGTTTGTCCGAATATAGCTTTCAGTGACTTGACCACTGCAACGTCTACATCCATTAGATGACGTCCACACTATTTGTACCTAAAGACAATATGCGTTTCAAGTACTAGGCTGTTGTTGCTCTTCATGGAAATGCCAGAATAAAGAACGGTTTACAGACCAGCAAAACAACTTAGTGACCACCAACGACCATCGTGTGCTTTTTAAACGAACTACATATAAATCACTTCACAGCAAGAAGTGTCTCTGATCCCAATAATGGCGAGATCGAGAGACTGAGAGTGTTGCTCTTGTGGCTTGTACCTGTCAAGTATGTGAGATTATTCCAGTTCCAAGTTTCCGGCAAAGTAATAACCCATAAACAGTGGATCTAAGCAAACATCTGCTTTACAGTATGGACGGGGCACTCCTTCAGCAAATTAGACTTAGCAGAAAAGCCGTGCCCATTGTCACATAACCAATTTCCAGCCAAAACTTGATGTAATTAAAAAAACATGTCACAGTGCAGCCCATTCATAATGGCCAAAATCTGAAATTGTTAATCATATTTAACTGTCGTGTAGCCCAGACTATTGTTATACCAGCCTGGTCCTTTCAGTCTCTTGGATCATAGATTATCTGACCAACAGACGAAAGTTTGTTAGGAAACACGGAGCTGGGGTGTTACTAGAAATTCTGGGCCCCCTGACAAATTTTATATATAATTTTGTATGGTCAAGGACCCCTGTTAAGTGTTAGGCCCTCTGAATCTGCCAGGGTGTCCATGCCCCGCCAATGCCCCAGACGGTGAGACACCTCTGGGAGCTGTCCTGTCTCCCTGCCTGTTCACCCATTTGCACAACAGGTTTCCGCCACAACACCAGCTCATGACACCTAAAGAAGAAGGCCACCTCGATAATGGAGCAGGGTATAGGAGGCCAGGAGAGCACTTTGCCTTTATGGTGCTGGGAAAACCAACTGCAGCTCAGCACCCTCACGACAAAGGAGGCGGTGGTGGATTTCAGGCGTGCCAAGGGGCCCTTAGGATCAGTCACCACCCAGGGGGAGGACGTGGAGGTGGTGCTGGGCGGTAAGTGCCTGGGAGGGTCCACTTGAACAGCAGACTGGACAGGGTGAGCAACTTAACGGCATTGGACAAGAAAGGCCAGAGCAGACTCTAATTCTTGAGTAGGCTTAGGTCTTTTGACGTATGCAGCAAGTTGCTGAGGGTGTACTACCAGTCCATAGTGACTAGTGTATTTCTCTACACTTGTTTTTCAAGTGAAGCAAAATAAGTTCAGGAAAAACTCATTGGGAAATCCAGCTTGATCACAGAACTGACCCTAGACCCTCAGGAGGCAAAACTGGAGAATTTCACAAATAGTTCTGTCCATCCCTTCCATGAGGTGCTCTCGTGGGAGAACCTTTTAGGCGTGCTTTTTTTTGCACCATCGTGAGTTCTGGGGATTGGTTGTGCCTGCCGGCATAAAGCACTACAGTACCTCCCCCTGACACATGCCCTTACTCCAACCATGCAACATGTCAGGACAACATTTAAAAATGGGTCATGACGCCCTATGTAACTATGAATTGTTATGTGCATTCATGTGTATGCTTTGGTGATTCATTTCCTATCTATTCATTATTGCAGAACTTTGTTTGCACTGTGTATTGTCTTCTCACTGTGTACTGAGTATTTCACTGTTATGTTTGTATCAGTGCAGTTTATAATCCTTTGCTGCTCTATGCAACTGAATTTACCACCCATCCATCCATCCATCCCTTGCAAATCATGTTTGCAACCTAAGATAAAGCTTTGAGTGTAAATCTGTATAGTAAAATAGTAAAATATAAACTGAATTGTCTTATGATAAGAACTTCATTCATGTTTTTAGCTATAGGCAATAGGTAAATAAATTGTGAAAGAAACACTTATCTTTAAGTACAGCAAGTCATGTAGCCTTAGTTGAAGTGTAAGGCAGGCATGTGTTTCTGACCTGCGCTTCAGTGAAATGGCCCTTAATTTAGTACTGCCTTTCCTCTTATCCTACATCTACAGATTTGCTCTCTGGTATCTCTAAGCTCCCCCAATCCTTCTGAATCATTTTAGAACACGATAAGATCGGTACATCATGAAAGTGAATTTTACTACTTCAACTTAGATTCATGGGTATATGTGAGAAAATAACGGAGAAGGCTCCGACCATCCATCCATCCATCCATCCATCCATTTCTCAGTTCCTTATTCAGAGCTGGGCCATGGGGAAGGCTTGTGCATATCTAGAAGCAAGATCTCTGCAGACTCCCGGAGTCTTTCTTCATGGTCACTGCCAGTGCATGAAATTTGTGGCTATCCATTAGAGCAAAATGTGAAGATAAATAATTGAACTGATGTGAAAAATACATCATTTGCACCCCCACCCCCGCCAAAAACATGCATAGAAATGCTGCTTCGAGCAGTTTTTCGATGGATATATTTCCAGGAGTCACTAAATTACCTATGGTCTGTGTGTGTGTGTGTGTGTGTGTGTGTGTGTGGATTATGTTTATATTACATTGTGGGGACCAAATGTCCCCCCACAATGTAATACCCTGTTATTTTGACATAGTGGGGACCATTTTTCAGGTCCCCACAAAGATCTGTGAATGCAATCAAAAAGTAAAAATGCCAAAAGTCTTCTGTTTTGTTCGGTTACATATGGTTAAGGTTAGGGCTGGGTAGGGGTTAAGGTTGTCATGTTGGGATTAGAGTTTTCCCTATAGAAATGAATACAGAGTCCCCGCAAAGATATAATTACAAATCTGTGTGTGTGTGTGTGTGTTTGCATGACCAGGGGCCTGTATCAGATCAGATTTGTTGCTTAGTGGGATATATTGTCAGATTCAAGGTACCCAGGTTTAAATGGACATTTTGCTTAGATTACCTTAAATCTGACAAGCTATCCAGCTAAGATAGAAATGTGGCTTTGTGATACAGGTCCCTGGGGAAGCGGGTGGAAGATGGATGGATGGATTTTTTGGATTATCACCTTTAACAGAATACCTAATGTATGGTATTGTTAGGTATCAATGCCCCTTCAAATTTCAAGGTGTTATGGAAAATGGATGGGTATTTCATGTTTTTGTAAGCCTAAGTGTGCTGTTCTTTGAGTCAATATACTGATGAACTTTGTCTTCATATTGCCACTGTGTATTACACTGAAACCTAAAATGAGGTCTGCTGTTAGAACATCATTATTTCTGTGTGGGGGTGTAAGGGGATCACACGCAACCAGTCACACATAAATCATGTGAGTAAATTACATATGCAGTCGACACTGGATTGTGGTGTGTGTACGGAATGTTTAAAGACTGCAGAGCCACGTCCATTGCTTGTGTCTGAGAAGACATATCTAGGTGTAGGCTGATTCAACCAAATTCAACCATGCTTAGACCCAAAATTCCTATTTTAAAAAAAACTGAATTTAAAGGGGTTCTGCACAGTTAAATGAAGGAGAATTGACATCAGACTGTTTTTCTTTGCTGCATTCAGTGGTCTAGAGAGAGTATTTTTCCCTCTGACAGGACACTGTTTGGCATTTAATATGGTGCATGAGAACCCAGAGTCCCTACAGTCTCCTACCCCAGACATGCCCGGTCATGTCACCGACAAACCAAAAATGCTAGTTTCTGCTGCTTGTGGAATATAATGTGAATTGTCCCGTGGAAAAAGCCAGAGAAAGCTGACCCTTACAGCATACCCCCTGCAAAGTCTCAACTTCACATCTGGAATGTTTATAGGATGGTTTTGGCAGAAAGATGATGGAACTTTGGCCATTAACTGTGGAATGTGTTACAGCAGAGAGTAGCCTTAGTGAACAGGAATGCTGCGGTATTCTTGGTTATCTAAAGGTCCAGTCCACAAAGAAACTCACCATGTTTTTGCTTTCAACATCTAGCCATTCTTCATTTTGTCTCTTTTGAGTGCTGAGAGAAATAAAAACCTCTCTAAAACCATTAAGTTTCCCCGCAGTGTGATAAATGTAGGATTCTAAAAGGTCACTCTCAAGTGTTTGTACTTCAGCTATTCCTGTCTAACTTTCGCAATATACACTGCAGTCAAACTAATCATGTCAGCCTCACATATTTAACTTTTCGAGTCAACAGTCTTGCTGTAGCTGGTCATTTCCTCTGAACATCACACTAAATCAGACACTATGATGAGTAGCTTCATCCAGAAACATTCTATCGTGTGTTTTTTAATCATTAATGACGTGGACAATAAATCTGGACATGTCACCTATCAACAGATCGCAAAGTATTTTTTTTTCTGTGAAATAAAATCTGTCAAAGCTATCTACTGCATCACATTCGGTATTAGAATATGTAAGTATTTGAAAATCCAGGCATTAAATACTGTTTATAGTTTGTAAATCTAACATTGCTGCTATGTGCTTGCAAGAGTCATATTTCCTGTGTATAAATGTGTGATCCACTCAGATGAACTATAAACTTAGATCTGTCTAAGTAATCATTTCACAGGAAGTCTAGTACAGCTCTGTCAAAAGACAAACATTTCTAATAAGCTGTTTACTAATTTGACTGCACTGAGCCTGCTGAAGATGTGCACCTCCTACAAGCAAGTCATTTCGTGACGGTATGACTTGTGAAAATTCAGTGACAGCTTCAGAAGGGAATGTGAACTGTAGTAAATGCATCTGTAGTAAATGTATTGACTCACATTGAGCTCATTTGCTCCAGCCCACAGCTAAGGCAGGCAAGTCCTCAGGCAGTACAGACAAGGCTGTGAGAGCAGAGAAGGGGTGCCTTAGTGCATGACAACCAAATCCACTACATTATTAACCAGAGAGAGAGCAATGAAGACAATGCTAGCTGAAAGAGTACACTCTATGCTTGAGATGGCTACCCGAAGAAATAATTATACATTTGGCTTGAGGCTAAAAAAAAAGAATAATAATCGTATGAGGTAACACACGGTGACAGAATTAAATGGGCCTTGTTTACAGGGAGTGATGACACTGACACATACAGTACTAGGCAAGGACAGCAGAAATGACCAAAGGGTGGCCACAGTAATGGAAGTCATCGTATAACACAGGCCGTGCAGTAGATGTAAGTAAAGCAATGCATAGTTTGTAATAATTTATTTTATTTAATGAAAGCATCCACTTTGCAAATCACCTTTGCTTCCTTGAATGTTCTTCATTAAGACACTAGGACCTTTGGGAGATCTTTAACTACTTAACAAATAGAAAAAGCTGTGCACCAGGTATAAAGCTGAAATCTTGCAGGGCATCCTGAAGGAATACAGCTGTCTCTGTTCATTTGCAGCAGCTCTCATAGCTGTTTGTTGCTCCCTGTAGCCAAGCTGCGTGGGGTAGAGAGGGGCCTCAAGCAGAAGCAGCCATTTCTCAGGGTGCAGAGCTGACATGCGAGCAGCAGCCATCTTCCCGGTCAGGGCTGCATGGAGACTATTCCCGGCAGCAGTAAGGCAGTGTAAGGCAGAGGTGTGCCCTGTGAGAAATGCCAGCCCATCACCAGGCACATACATGCTTGCGCTACATGTGATTCAGAGTAGTGGCTCCCAATCGTTTTTGCACTGCAACCCAATTTTTACCGTGCCAGCTCAGTCGCAACCCTACAGTATATCAAGTATAGTTTTAAATTACCGCTATGATCATGCACGCAGTGCACTCTGCAATTTATACCAATCGCACAAATCTGATTGGATGTGCCAGTGAATTTTAAATTAAGCATCTGTGATTTGGTTCCTTGGATTGGTTGAGTGTTCACTAGCGACCCTTTCGGAATTTGCTGCCAAATTTCAGGTCGTGACCCATGGTTTGACAATCGCTGATTTAGAGATGCCATTGACCTAAGTACATAGTTTGGACTGTGAGGGGAAATTCCCATGACATGCAGAGAACATGTAAACTCCACATGAAAAGTGGAAGTTGGATTCAGAAACACATTCCCGTGTGTTATGGCAGTAATTCTACCCACTGAGCTCATAACAAAAAATCTCAATCCTCAGCCACAGAGAATGACATTTAAACCAAGTTTTATACCATACCATCATATATTTTCCAATGCGCTGGATCTTTTGATAATATGCCAAAATTAACATGACTTTATTCAATTCTTCATGTGAAATTTCAATCATGTTTTGATAAAAAATAATATATATTTATGTTTGTTTTCCTCATAGTCCATGGTATTCTTCACTAGCACCAAAGATCAAAGGCACTTCTTCTGTCCTGCTTCCTCATTGTTCATCTTTCATACATTTTTCACAATTCTGATCTTTTTTTAGAGAGATGTCAGTACACTTGAAGATGTTTCCTGAGTCCTTCCTCACAGCTCTGCCAAGTGCCAATCTGTGACATTTTTCTTTACAGTTGAATCTCCTGTTGTTGATTATTGTTCCCACATAGACAAAATCTGTCAATAATCTTTATATCATCATCATCAGGGTTAACTCTAATCTTAGCTGCCTTTCCTGTATTAAAAACCTTTAATTCTTCACATTTAGCTACTGTATCCGTTTCAGTGTTCTTTAACTTCCCAATACAGGCAGTTTGCAGGTTTTACAGACTGCTTGAACTTACGAACAGACTGCCATAAAGTCTATTATATTAAAAATGTGAGTTATATACAATGTTTCATACGTTCAGTACTTTGTAGCACTCATGAAAACAATGTGTGGCTTCTGCGGTTCGTTATCGTGAGGTACAGTACAGTACTATATGAAGTTACTTTTATTATTATTGTATAATGTAATATGGGGTTATGAGGCAGATGCAGGGGTCATGTTGACACAGAGCGAGCCCCGCTAACAGGCTAACTGGGAGGCCGGCCCACCAGCAACTAGTTAGATGTGATCATTTGTGAGAATAAAGGGGCCGTCAGAATAAAAGGGAGGGAGAATGGTGGGGATGCGGAGCGAGAGCTTGGGGGAGCTCCGGAGCTGGGAGAGGGGTGTGGGATTGGAGTAGAATGAGGTGGGCGTGGTCTCATCTCCTGGGCATCAAAGGCCATTGGCTGGGTTTCATTTTTTATTTCTCAAAATTATGCTAGTTTACATATTTATTTCTGAGTTGGTGCTCTATAAATGTCTTATGTTGATGTTGGTTAAACGCATAGGGTGTTAAGGGGGAATGATCACCTGTTTTGCCGAGAATGGATAAGCACTGACGGAGGAGCCTGTTCAGTGGGCACTGGACAGGGTGACCAGATAATCCATATCAGGAAGGACACTTTGAGCTACTTCAGGATTTACAAACCTTAAAACTGAAAGGCTCCTGTGCTCGGCTAAATACTCCAGTTCTTCTTGTGTTTTGACTGGTTTCCTTGATTGAAAAACTCATTCAGCTGTTTCCCCTTAACATTAGTGACACATGCATGATTATAGGAGGCTGACCAATCAGCACACGGCAAGAACTCAGTGCTTAAGTGAAATCTAGTTCATTTTAAATAAAATGGTACAGACGCTCCTCAACTTACAAACTTTCAGACATACGAACGAAGAGGACTGTAAGTCCAAATTGTGTTCATTGGGCTCCCGTTTCCTGCCTGCAACATCAATTTTTTTTTTCTGCATGCCAATTCCGCCTAGTACGACTTCTGGCCGCTACTCCCGCCATGCAACAGTGTAGCGTGTGTACTCCCAGCATCCTAGTTCCTTGCGTATACCCTTAAAACAATGTTGAATAATGACTTACGAACATTTCAAATTACAAATGGCTGTTCGGAACGTATCTCATTCGCAAGTAGAGGAGCGTCAGTAGTTTATTGAAGATCCTAAATCCTTTCCTAGTTCAAAGTGCCCTTCCTGTCATGGTTTATCTGCTCACTCTAGCACTAGATGCCAGATCAGTTGATGCAGGTGGAAAAGTGCTGCGGTAGGGACTTTACTCTACCTAAGATGAGGTGTCCTTTAAATATCCCTTAGTTTTACATGCTCAACACAACTGTAAGCTTTGTCGTAATAAAGTAGATGTTGCTCACCTTCTGGAATTCCTTTTTTGTTTATCCCTCATGCGTTGTCATTGATGTATCTTGTTCTTGAATCAGATTTGCTTATCTAGGAATTGTCTTTCTATGTACAGTAGAGCTGTAATCTGTGTTGAATGACCTTTAGCATGATCTTCCTGGCTTGTGGTATCAACAAAGTTGGGTGATACTTTTCACGCTGTCAGATCTCCATTCTTTGCTGTTAGAATAAAACAGGTTGAAGTCTTCTTCGGTTCCTTGTTATTTCGGTGCAGTCTTTCAGCGAGCATAACAAATACCGTGGATGCTTCTGAGTGGAGGTTTTCAGAGCAATAAAATGTACTAATAGGCCAAAAGGGCGGCAGTGGTTGAGGTTATGGAGGCGAAATGTTGTTCTCTTGGTCTCACTTGAACAGGACCTTTAACACACGCTTGAGAAACCTGAGGGCAACTGTCAAACAATGGGAACGAATGTCGAATATTAGATTTTTTTGTGAGTGAACTTGGATCTGAAGTGTATATAACGTTTGTAAACCTTTATTTTTTTCTTTGTTTTGACAATGTTCCAGTTAGTATAGTAGGTGCAGAGTTCACTTGGGCACACGCTGCAGAGGAATAAACATCCATCCATCTTAGGATAGTGTAAATTAGGACTTTACCATCTTGTTCATTTGACTTACTCTGCCGGCCCTTGGAGGACAGGCTCCCGCTTTGGGTCTGGTTCCTTCCAAGGTTTCTTCCTACTAGGGAGTTTTTCCTTGCTACTGTCGCCTCTGGCTTCCTCACTGGGGCCTTTGGGCTGAGATGATGTAAAGTGCTTTGACACAACGTAATGTTGTGAAAATGCACTATACAAATAAAACTGAATTTATCCTGGTCAGGGTCCCCTGGAGCCTATTCTAAGCAGCATGGAGCACAAAGCTGGGGTCCGCCCTGAACAAGGTACCAGTTCAGTGCAGGATACATAGACGCACTCTATGGGGAATTTAGAGACACCAATTAGCTTAACTGCATGCCTTTGGTTTGTGGGAGGAAGCTGGGGTGCCTGAAGGAACATACAGAACATTGGGAGAAAATGCCAGCTTCATACAGACAGTGATGCAACCCCCAAACTGCAGAGGTCGGAAGCAGCAGTGTTACCCTCTGCACCACCATGCCACGTTTCTGCCCCAGAAAAATATGCACTTATCCTCTGTATTCATCCATCCTCATTCAGACAACAGTCCATCTGTCTGTCTATATTTAGCTATTATTTTACAAATCCATCCTACTTCACTGAATGTCTGCAATATTATACACATCAATAGTCTATCATTAACATACATTTGTATGACCAGATATCAATAAAGGATCCAGAGAATCCCAGACAAACCAACTTCCACGATTCTGTCCTCGGCAGACTTATATTCTATTCATTACATGGTGACAGTCTAAATGTGTGCTTACTTAATGTTCTCTGCAAATGGCATACAGCTAATCATATTTACACTGCTTATTGCCGTCTTCCCAGTGATGTGGTCATTAGCGGACTCGTAAAATAATTAGGAATTAAGTGTGACAATAAAGTATGGGTGTCACTGAACTTTTTTTTTTTTTGGTCTCACTGTCTTACTAGTTAGGTGATCCCCTATCATTAAGGTTTATGCCTGTTACAGTACCTACTGGTATCTATGACAGTTTTCTCCAGGGAGAATCTCATCAAAATCTGCTGTGGGTGAGCGTCAAATTTAATTATTTATGTAGGAGAGTGTTGCACTTCGTCCAGGGGTCGAGAAGTGATGTAATTAGTAATTACTTACAGTAGATGTAACTACTATTTCCTTTGTAGTTAATGCCTATAATAAGAGAACTAAAGAACAGGCATTGAGGCAGAAAATGGCCTTGCAGGATACTTAAGGGTGTGTAACGGAAAGGAACCACTCACTAGACATTTCTCTTTTCATTTGCTGAAGTTGCTGTCTTCCTGAGCTTCTTATTTGCCGAAGTTACTGTCTTCTGTAGCTCTCCGGGTTTGTATTTGAGCCATAAATGTCTAATTTACGCATCGAGCATCCTGACAGACTGGAATTCTTGCACATTACAGCAGTGGAGCAGGAGATTTTATCAGTATATATCAGTATCTAATTGCACCTGTATTTCCAGCCCACAGAAAGACTGCGTACTGAGTCAGATGATATGTCTAATAGAATATGCTACAGCGCTATCCTGATGCATATAAAAAATAGCATAACTGCTTTAAATAAAAAGCACTAAACAATCTATGGTCATACTGAATAATCTACACAGCATTATGGGATAGTCGGGGTTAGTAGAATGACACTCTTGTCTTTGAGGATCAGACTTCATAATCTGCGATGTTTGACAAACAGAAAGGTGGCTGAAATATGCTATTGAATAATCATTGCAGGATTTGTTACTGTGCTGCTTTACTTAATGTCCTGCTAATGATGTCGGTTGACCACATAACTGTCAAGAGCTTAGTCTGATTGTTCCTTAGGTCCAAGAGGTTTAATGAACAAAAAAATACCAGCCTGGGTAAAAACGAGGGCAATATGACTGAAAGCACAACCACTGAATTGATTTTGTACCTCGTGATGATTTAATTCTGTTGACATATTTCCTTACTTTTGGTTTATCATATTTAGATTTTATTCTTATTTCTTTTGCGTTTCATAACCCTGCATCTCCTTTCTCTTTTATCCCCCAGATAGCCTGTATCTATTTAGGTGACCCTTTTGTGTATTTCCTGTATTCCCATCTTAAGGAATAGATATCTTCACAGTATATAGGGCAACATTGTATCGTATGTATAGCCATAAGATGAAGTATTTATTGTATCTACATTGTATCTACATTGTCCTACAATGTACCGTAATGAATAGAAATGATGAGCATATTAGCCCATTTTAGTCAGTGTATCACGAAATGCTTTCTATTAATTTCAGGTAGAAAGCCGATGCTAATGTGTCGCACTCTGACGCTTTAAAGCCCCGGTAACCTGCTGGATTTGCTCCACGCATCACCCACAGCTTTACGATGAAACACTACAACCTACTTTCCAAGTATCAGTCTATCTATAAGAAGCAATCATCTTCATATATTATTTGCCAGTTTCAATTGGATTACTTATGCCAAGTATTTCTTTCTACATTCTCTTATCTATCTGTCGGTTTCCTAATGTAATCTTTAAGCAATTTATTTATTTTCCAGTGGTGCACTTATTAAAATGCCATTTCGTCTCTTTGTCTCTTTGTTGCTTTGTAGCCCACATCCTTTGCTGTGATTATTTTAACCGACCAGCAAATTACTGTGACCCCTTTAATGTGGCCGGGGATGAGGGCCCCTCCACTTCTCCACAGTCCCTTAAAAAGCAGAAGTACCTAGAGAAAGCTATGCTGTTGCTATGACTACACACTGGCAGCCTTTGGCGTTTCACGAAAGCGCCCACAATGAACAGCACTGGCTGTTCCCTGGCCAGGCCTGGGTGGGGGGTGGGG
>JAODLD010000040.1:16744237-16762930 GCA_026781065.1 Mormyrops boulengeri | reverse complement strand
TATTTATCACGTTATGGGGACATTGTGTCCCCATAAGGATAGGTAAACCAGGTCACACACACACACACACACACACACACACACACACACACAGGGGCATTGCTAAAGATTTTGGGCCCCATGAAGGCATATCATATTGGGTCCCCCAGTCCAGACCAATCCAGTTATTTTAGAAATTTTAAGTAGCTGTATATTTAGGGCCCCTGTCAGTCTGGGGCCCTTGGAATCGCCCTAACATCCCCCCCACTTACAGCTACCCTGCACACACACATACATACGTATATTCATACATGCACACATACATACATACACACACATAATCACCATGTGTATTATGAAGTAAAGGAGTAAAAATGACCTTTAATTACAAGAGAAATCCCAGTTGATGATGGTTTTGCATTGTTAAAAAACCGAAGGAAATGGAGCCAAATTTATGGAGCAGTAGTGTGACCTGACGCCTGTCTGTGTCTAGCAGTAGGTCTTGTATAAATTCAAATGTAATTTCTATAATGAATAGCACATTCCAGTGTCATGCAATGTGGGTTGTGCTCAGTCGTACTACCCCTGCTGCCAGTAATGATAATTAAGGAGCCAATGATGATGATGATGATGATTCTATACATAACTGGAATGTCCAGCATAAAAGATGATGATGATAATGACGGCAGGTAAATCGAGGGCCTGGGGAGTGCCAGGTCATTAGAAGGCCAGTTAGCAGCAGGGGGTCGCCAGGAGGTTTCAGATAGGAAACACACTGGAAACTCTCATCGTAAATGGAAAATCCCAAGTGTTCTGAAAGACTGACAAAGTGGTTTAGTGGATCATACAGCTGAACCTTCCTTCATGTATGTGTGTGGCTGCAGAATGTTCTAGGTTCTGAACAATGTAAGGTCAGCAGGGTGCTTGGGAGCTCGGATCTGAGGGTCTCCAGAAAGGACACTACTGTTAGTATCACAGTAAACAGTATCTGAATTTGAACAGACAAGTATTAGGTTGAATAAATGGGATAAATTGTAAGCTGTTTTGGATTGCAATGAAAAAGTTATAAAAAAAATTATGTATTTATTTTGATAATGGGTTTGGAAAGAACATGTATACTGATGTAATTTTAATGTTTTGTAGCGTTAAACAAATGGCATCACGTTCTCCCCCACACATGTTGTCTGATACGACGTTTAATGCAATATATCACACTACCAAAAAGTACAAATCACAGTCACTGTATCTGTTTTATCATTAAGTCACATTCTCTGAATCATGAAATACATGAATGATAGAGTGTGCCTTCATTTTTTACTCTGCACAAAAAAAACACATTTCTGATTGAGAGCAACTGTGTCAGGGACAATGGGAACCTGAGCTCAGATGTACTGTGTTACAGTGACACTGTAGTGCTTCCAATAGAGATGCAATGTTAATGATAAATATCTGACATATTTGAGATAAAAGGAAAGCCATAATGAACAAATAAAATTGGGATTTTATCATGAAATAATGACAGTTTTGACCTATCATGCAGAAGTAGTTTTTCACAAACTGTGCTGCGCCTTTAACTGAGCTGGTTCCAGCCCTCGAATTAGACTGGAAACTTAAAAACCTCGGGGTGACCCAGAGCCTTCTTTCAGAGGCCCTCTGTAAGTGTGTGAACACGGCCTGGACCTGAGCTGTATCCGGAAACTTCCGCTCGGCAGGATTAGCGACACAGTATCTCCTGCAGCAGGAATAGCAGGAGGCCAAGGGCATTCCATCTCAATAAGTGAACTTCCGTTCACCAGCTTGCATCTGGGGCCAACATGGTGTTTACATGGGTGTCACGGCTCTATAAATGGGCCAAATTACTCAACCAGGTTTTGAAGCAAGCCAAGGGAAATGAGGTAGTCATACGTGCTCCATTTTAAAAGCAAAGCTGGAGTACTTAACCTGTTCACAGTCGTGTTCTTTTCACTGACTGTACTCACCACCACAGCTTGGTCAGTGCCAGGAAAAATTTTTAAGCAGCACAGAGAAACTGGATGTCCTTTAGGTTGAGTGTATATTGCATAAATATACAGCTACTTATGTTTGTAGCTTTTATTTATCGATGTGTCCTTTACATGTTTCGTCTAACATCAGATGTTTTCTTTTTCATAGCTGACAGTGCATAGTTGTGTTTTAGCAGTCCATAAAAATACCTACCTGTGAGATCTTCATTTCAGCAATCAAACATTTGCTTCACCAAGTGTTCTGTGCCCAGTCTGGAGCAGTACTATCTGCCTTGGACACAAAATCACAAAATAAATTAACCGTTTAAAAACAATCATAGCAATTCAATGGACAGGGAGAATATGTCCATATCTAACATTATGAATAGTAAATGATCCTGATAAGCGCATGCACACAGGCCAATTTCATGAGTGACAGCCTGAAGTTAATGCCAATACTGAAACAGTTCACCTCTCCAGGGCCTAATTCAAAAATGCATCCAAAGTTGTTTCGGCCAAATCGCCTGCCAAGGAAAATTAGCCTTATAAAATGGAAAGTCTGAAGTCATTTATGGCGTGCCAAAAAGATTAAGCCAAAGCTGTGTCCAAAGTACTTTTACAGTCGAAAGAGCACTCGTCGCCGTGCCATTAGACTGGGCCTGAGTGGGAATATGAATGACCAGCGGCCTTTTTGAATTCACGATATGGTGGCTGTGGTCTGGCTTTTATGAGCAGAAGTTTGCAGGAAGTAGCAAAGCATTTCCAAAGAGGCCAGCAGAAAGGAATGAAATGTATGGAAGGGAAAGCCACAAGGCTTTTGTTTGCTGCATGGTTGGTCATGCTCAGGTGAAAATGGACAACTGGAAAGCACAGCAGAGTCAAAAAAGCAGCAGGTCTTCTAGATAGTCACAGACCCTATACCAAGATGTGAAAAGTGAAATTAGGTCAAAATTGTGCCTAACAGTTGGTGGGTAGATTAGGTTATAAATCTGTGTCTGGAAGGTTGTAGGTTCAAATCTTGTAACTGAAAGGGAAACACATCACTGCTGGACCCTTGAGCAAGACCTTCTAGCCTAAATTCTCCCGGGACACGGGCTGTTCCTGCTATTTGACCTCAAAATTTGTGCTAATATTATTTTTCCCTTGAAATCCTATGAAATTCAGTATGTTCATCCTTTGTGACATAAAGAAAATGCACGCTATGTTTTTACTGTGCTAGATGGAAATACAACGTTAAAAATGCACAGATGAGCCAAAACATTATGACCACCTCCATTGTGAAGTGAATAATGGTGACTATCTCGTAAAAATGGTGCCTGTCAAGGTCTGGGATATATTACGTACATGGTAAGCTAACATTCAGTACTCATACTTGACATGTTGAATGCAGAAGCAATAAGTAGGGCCTAAGATCTGTGTGACTTTGAAAAGGACGACTGGGTCAGAGCATCTCAGAAATGGGAAGGCTTGTGGGATGTTCACAGTCAGTCATGGTGAATACCTGCTAAGAGTGTTGGAGGAGGGATCTGCCAACAGGATGTTAGGTGGCCAAGACTCGTAGATAAGGGATGCGATTAAAGGCTAGTCCATGTGGTACAAAGCAACAGTACAGCTAATGTGGCACAAATGGCAAATAATTTTGATGATGGTCGTGGAAGTAATATGTCACACGGTAATGTGTCACACGGTAATGTGTCACACGGTAATGTGTACATTGAGCCCTCCCCGTTGCCATATACAGACACTGAACACGCTGAACTGAATTGTTGATGCTGGGCTTTCTCTTCTGCCGATGTGTGTTTTTAGCACACAGGAAATGAAAGTGCATTGGCACAGAGGAAAGGGGATAGAGGTTATTTTAAGTCTGATTATAATCCTGCAGTCTCAGAAGTTTTCATAGTTTATCATGTTAATGTTAATCATAATAAATAAAATCTATCTATCTATCTATCTATCTATCTATCTATCTATCTATCTATCTTCTTTCTTGTGAGAATATTACTCAAAGTTCATTTTTTCTTTTTTTTGTAAACATCCTTTGCCTTTTCATTTACCATGTTGTATTTCACAGTGACAGAGCTGGTCACACTCTTGTCCCTCCCCCACAGGACTGGGGGTTTGCATCCCGCCCCCTCTCTATACATCTGTGTAGTCTGCATGATCCCCTCACTGCATGGATTTCCTTGGGGTAATCTGGTCTCCTCTGATAAGTCCAAAAACTGGTGTCTCTAAATCGTACATATTGTATACATGCTCTGTGATGGAGTGGCATCCCATCCAGGGTGTCCTCTGCCTGATGTCCTGTGCTGCTGGGAAAAGCTCCAGGATCCTTTGCAACACTGTGCTGGATAAGGAGATGATGGATGTATAATTTTTAAATTGAAATTCCCCACACTTCTTTGTGAAATTTTCAATCAAATTACGGTTACTTCTACCTCCATATTGCTAATACCTTCCATCCATCCAGAATCTGCTGCTTATCTGGGGTCGGGTCGTGGGGGCAGCAGTCTAAGCAGGGATGCCCAGACCTTTCTCTAACCAGCCACCATCTCCAGCTCCACTGGGGAAATACCAAGGACCCAATGTGTCATAGGTCTGCCCCAGGGACTCCTCCCAGTTGGACAAGCCCGAAACACTTCCTCAGCAAAGCATCCTACATAGATGCCCTGACTCCTTTCAATGTGGAAGAGCAGCAACTCTACTTTGAGCCCCTCCTGAATGTCCGAGCTCCTCACCCTATCTGTAAAGCTGAGCCCAGACAACCTACTTTATCTGCAATCTCATTCTTCAGTCACTACCCAAAGCTTGTGACCATAGGTGGGGGTAGGACCATAGATTGCAATGTGAACCAAACTCTAGCTTTTACAGGGACCTGATGGGCCGCAACAGCAGTCCCCATACCCCATACTCCTGAAGTACCTGCCACAGGAGCCCCCTGGGGCACAATCATATGGCCAGGTAGTAAACACTTGTAGACTGGTTGGGCAAACTCCCATGAACTCTCCAGTATCCTCGTGAGGGTGAAGAGCTGGCCCAGTGTTCTGCGACCAGGATGAAATCTGCATTGTTCCTCAAAGGTTTAACTAACGTATGGATCCATCTCTTCAGTGCCCCGGCATAGATCTTCCGAGGGAGGCTGAGGAATGTCATCCTGCTTAAGTTGGAACAGATCCTCCGGTCCCCTTTCTTAAAGATTGGCAATCCAAAGGTACTGTCCCCAACCTCCACGCAATGTTGAAGAGGTGTGTGAACCTAACAACATCAAGAACTTTCAAGAACTCAGGGCGAATCTCCGCCACTCTGGAACCTAACCACTGAAGGCTTGACTACTTCATTGACCTCAGCCCCCATGATGGGAAAGTCCTCCTCTGAATCTCCCAGTTCTACTTCCTCCAAAGAAGGTGTATCAGTGTGATTCAGGAGATCCTTCCACCACCCAACTATCCCCATTTGAGGTCAAGAGTTCTCCATCCCTGCTGTAAACAGCATGGACGAAGCCCTGCTTCCCCCTCCTGTGCTGCCTGACGGTTCGTCAGAAACTTTTCGAGGCAGACTGATAGTCCTTCTCCATAGCCTCGCCAAATTCCACCCATACTCAAGTTTTTGCTTCGGCAAATATCAAGTCCACATTCTGCTTGACCTGCCAGTACCTGTCAGCTGCTTCAGGAGTCCCACAAGCTATCCAAGCCTGGAAGGCCTCCTTCTTCAGCCTGACAGCTCCCTTTACCATTGGTCTCCACCACCAGGTTTGGGAATTGCCTGCATGACTGGCAGCAACAACCTTACGACCGCAGCTCCAGATAGCCACTTCTGCACTGGAGTCCTGGAATATCAGCCATTCATGCTCAATGTCCCCTACCTCCCTCGGGATGCAGAAGAAGTTCTGCTGGACGTATGAATTGAATATCTCCCGGACAGGGGCCCCTGCCAGATGCTCCCAGAACACCCTCACTATGCATTTGGGTCTACCAGTTGTATCTGGCATTTTTTCCTGCCGTCGGATCCAACTCAACCCCAACTGGTCATCAGTTGACAGTTCAACTCTTCTCTTTACCCGAGTGTCCAAGACATGCAGACACAGATCTGACGATACAATTACAAAATTGTTCATCAAACTGTGGCCTAGGGTGATCTGGTGCCAGGTGCCCTTACGAACAGTCTTATGCTTGAACATGGTGTTTGTTATGGACAAACTGTGGATAGCACAGTAATCCAATAACAGATCACCACTTGGGTTCAGACTGGGTAGGCTGTTCTTCCCAATGACACGCTTCCAGGTCGCACTATCACTACCCACATGAGTGTTAAAGTACCCCAGCAGAACTATGGAGTCCCTAGAGGGGGCACCATCCAGCACCCCATTCAAGGTCTCCAAGAAGGCCAGATGGGTAAACTCCAGTGTACTAGCTGAACCCTTGGGGCTAAAAGTAGACCCACACCTGTTTGGCACCTCTCACCATGGGCAACTCCAGAATGGAATAGAGTCCAGCTCCTTTTCAGGAGTTTGGTTCCAGAGCCCGAGCCGTGCATCTAGTCGGTAACTCTCTGCCTCCTGCACCAGCTCAGGCTCCTTTGCCACCAGAGAAGTCACGTTCCATGTAACTATAGCCTGATTTGGTCTCTGATGATCAGTCTGGCAGGGCCCCTGCCTTCAACTGCCACCCAATCTACACTGCACCCGACCCCTACAGCTCCCCCCTTCAGGTGGTGGCCCCACAGGAGGGTGGACCCATGTCATTTCTTCGGGCTATACCCGACCAGGCCCCAGGGGTAGAGGTCCAGTCACCATGCGCTTGCCCATGTGCTCTCTCCCCACGACTGGCCCCACGACTGGCTGTAGTCTCTTCAATCTGGGCGCGGTCACATCTCGGGCTCTACGTGAATCGCACTTAGCCTGGCCGCTCACCCAGGACCAATTTGCCTTGGGAGACCCTGCCAGAGTCAATCGCCCCCGATAACATAGCTCCTAGGATCACATAGGCAAACACCTCCAGCATGGTATGGTGGTGATTCGAGGTTGCTAATGTCAATGTGATGTTAATAGTATGCGTCATCATAATAATAATTGCTCTAATGATTACTGACATGAGGCTATATTGTTGGGTATTTTCTCCCACAGTCACACCCTGCCTAGAAGGGTTTTGGGGAATGTTTCAGCTGCTCTATTGCCAAAAAATGAAACCACATGTGGGCTTTTTTAGATGACCAATAATTCTGAAAAAAAGGTATTTGAATAAAGGGAAAAAACAAACAAACTGTAAAAGTGCAACAATTTTCCTTCAGTCAATATGTGTACAGGTCAGCATGTGATCAGGGAAGATTCTATTTTTTTCTTTACAAATTCCTTTTACTTTTAATTGATCCCCCAGTTTACCGAGAAGGGGTCCTGTGAAACTGCTGACATCACTAGTTAGCGCCGTGACTAACTGTGGTTTATGAGAGTGTGAATGGCAGATTTCAAAATGACACTGAAATTCTTCAGTAGACCCCATAACTGAGGTGGATTTTCTCCTATCTCTCTCTATTCAGTCAGGCTACACCAGATGGCAACTGTTACTGTGCAGCAGGGAATTTGGGGCAATACAAGAAGACAATACATGTCCCCTGAACCATTTCTGGTCCTTCCTCTGGTCCTTCGCTTCATCAGTGTCTCACGCTTTCTCAGCCGTGTGTTTACAACTGGTGGTGATGTATAAACCTGCCAAAAAAACTTAATTTGTGAAAACAAAACTAATGAGATCTACATTTTGCTTTTGTTTCTGAACTTCCATGTTTTGGGTATCCTTTATACAAAGTGCGGAACCTTATTTTGTAGTTGCATACAAATTAATTGTATTAAACATGTTCTGAACCATGAACTAAACTTGTAAATACCCTGAATTAGCAGAGCATGCAATAGAGCAAAAGAAAAGCAGAACAAATAATAAAACTGCTGCTTTTGTTACTTGACATTCATTACTTGCGAAGAACAATGTGTTTTCTTCCCTTGTGGTCAATACTCAACAACTCTATGACATGCTCAGGGTATTGATTTTCTGCTTGGAACTATCTTGTGGACAGCTGATTTCCAAGGGTGAAAAGAGTAGGAATAAAGGACACGGAGGATTGTGTTCACATGCTGATGAGAAGGTCTGCAGTCAGTAGCTGTTGGTGTCAATCAAAATAAGCAAGCATGCAAGCAAACAAATGAAAGACTTTGGTTTACTTTATCACTTTTACAAAGCTACTTTCTTCTTTTATGTTTTGCTGTCTCAAAAGCATCATCCATGTTAACCCTTTAATCATAGTAGGGCGTGATGAAATGGGCGTTCAGGTAGCAGTACTGGCTATTCTTTGTCAGCGTGGCTGCAGCCTTGTGTCAGGGGATCTTCCTGGGCCGCCTAAAGCGCTGCAAGCTCAATATTCTGTTGCTATAGTTACGCCATAAGTCTTGGAGCCAAAGGACGTGCCAATCACACTCAAATTACAAGACTATTGCTAAGAGTTGTATGCACCTTAGGCATTAATTATTGGTATAGATCACAGTCACAAAAGAACTCTATAAGTAGAATACATAGTGTGCAACAGTCCACACAATATGAAGTTGGGAATATTAAAAGATGTTTTTAGATATATGCTTTCTTTGTATCTCTATGGAGTAACAGTAGATCGTTTGGTTCAGACAGCCAAAGGATTTTAAATGTGATTTCTTATTGCTGCGTTTTAAGCATTTATGAAAAAGTGCAGAATTGTAAAACTATAACATTAAAATATTTTATCATACTTCCTTTTATTATAATACAGTGTGTTGTTACAATTTCTTTCATTTATATGTAAAAAAAAAACAATATCCAAATACCTAAGTACATTCTTGCCCTGACAGTTGCTTTGTATGTTACTACTTAAGTATTCCATTATGTGAGGCTCTAGCTTTGATGTTTTCCTTCCTTATTTGGATTCTGGATTTTATTTGGAGTCTCTGTAGATGTGACACCCTTACGTTTGGCAGAAGGGGATCCAATGCTGAATGGAAATAAGAGACACAATTCCTGCATTTTTTGCCAAGTCTGAAGTGGAACAGAGATGTTCAGAACATGTTTACCCTGCTTGCAGTCATTCTTGTTTTACTGCTAAAATAACAGAAGATTGGGTCATACCAGGACACCAGCAAGGGATACTTGTTTTGTTGTATTTGTACTTATCAGACGCATGTATTTCTCCTTGAAGCATAAGACCCCAAGCAGAACCTACTTCTATTTATTTTATTCTTTTCTTATGGCAAAAATCAATTGTATAGTATTTCAGAGATAAAAATGTGCCTGTGCATATGGGGAAAACAACATGGGAATAAAAGGTGTTGGGATAACAAGTATGGGGATAAGTATTGGGATAACAAATATAGGGATAATAAGTATGGGGATAACAAGTATTTAGATAACAAATATGGGGATAACAAGTTTAGGGATAAGAGGTATTTGTATAACAAGTATGGGGATAAGTATTGGAATACCAATATGGAGATAACAAGTATTGGGATAACAAGTACTGGCATATCAAGTATTGGGATAACAAGTATGGGGATAACAAGTACTGGGATATCAAGTTTTGGGATAACAAGTATGGGGATAACAAGTATTGGGATAACAAGTATGGGGATAACAATTTCGCTTGAAATCAAACTAAAGCCATTCATTGCACATGTAGCTCTGTAAGACCCATGATGTCAAACATGGAATGTATAGATCTGTTCCTCACCATATATATGCAAGAACAGGTAGAGCTAAATGGACAGATGTGCGATATGTGGAAGATGTCATACTGTAGCTCAGGCTTTACACTTCTTCTACCAGACCCTCCTTATTCATCAAGTGTGTATGTCATGGAAAATCTTAATGAGTACCTGCCATTCAGAGTCGGCTTTGTTGCTTGGGAATTATAAGAGCCCACTGTTTCTCTGCCTAGAAATGAAAATAGATCCCAGTTACTTACAGGACAATAAATTGCCTGCTGCAACAATTGAATTACCAGAGTATTCATGACACTGACGTGATACTTTTCTAAGTCTAATACCAGCTTTCTGTGACATTCTGAGAAGAAGAAAAACTTTAATCACAGTTATGTGATTTTTGTGAATAATATTTATTATTAATGATTATTGTATTCTCAGTGAAGCATTTACATGAACATTTAACGGGAATTTAGACAAAAAAATTCAACAAATATAAACATAAGGGAAATCATTAAAATGGATTTTCCAGAGAGAAATGTATTTATTTTGGGAGGTAAAAGTTAGTCATGGGGTAAATATCTGATAAACTGGTCATTGGGTGTTTTGAAACAATATTCCAACATCCATCCATCCATCCATCCATCCATCCATCCACCCACCCAAGTCTAGGACAGGACCGCTGCAGGCCTGGACCCAGGTAGCACAAGGCACAAGGCAGGGATACACCCACAATGGGAGGACCGTCTTTCATGTATTTTTTTTTAACTACCTGGATCTAGTCTTAAATGCAGTGTATGTACTACGTAAGGTGTATATATAATAAGTTATGGATACTCATGGGAAGCTCTCCCAAAGAGTCCCCTAAAAGGGAATATTTATGGTTTAGCCGAAAAACATAAAAGAATTTGTCATGTGCCCTGCACTTCCTGGGACAGGCTCCAGAATCAGAGAGACCCCCTACTGGATAGGCAGCTCGAAAATGGATGGATTACATGATACCTGATGTGATCCACTTAAACAGCTGCCATCATTTTCAGCCTGCCATTATATACTTTGAGAGTAATGGACCGTGCCTCTCTTTATTTGAATTCACATGCTACTGGATGTCAGCATGTGTAAAATGTAACTGCTTATTTGTAATATACTTCAATAAAAAGTCATGGTACAATGGGTGCTGGAATTCATTTGCTCCTCTTTCCTTTATCCTTCTGGCAGACACCATTAGCAGCAGGATGCTAATGCTGGACGGTATGCCTGCAGTCAAAACAGAACCACTGGAGGCTCAGCAGAGGGTGAGTAAGCAGACGCTTCTCCATTACGCCTGTAGTACCTGGACACCTTTACCTGTAATGAAGCTGCCCTCTTAGCTATACCTGTAATGGGCTGAGTCTCGTGGTGATGACTGTAGTGGACCAAGCCTCTGAGTCGATGTTGTAATGGCACAGTCCTCATAGCCACAGCTGTAATGAGCCATCCTTCTCAGCTACACCTGTAACCGATCAGACATGTAAGCCATACCTCTGATGAACTAACCTTCTTAGTTGTATCTGTAATGAATCATCCCTCTTTATGTAATGGACCAGAACCGTCCTCAAACTTTCTTCACATACTTTACCTCGCCTTTGAATTAGGAGGGACAGTTTTATACAGAATTGCTTAAGCTTAAGATAAACACTAAAATAAGAACACTCTTGTGTAATATTTTAGCCAATTTTAGTCATAATATTTTGAATTTCCAGGGAAAATGTGATACAATTCATTGATTTTAAAGTTTGCTTAACTAGCCACAGCTTATAATAGTGTTAGTCAAGTAATCATTTGTAGAGGATGTCACTTCATCTAGGAATTATGAACCCTGATTTACTTTGTCTTTTTGTCTTTTCTTCTTATGGATAAGTTCACTGGTATACCTAGGTTTAGGTATACATTAGCAAAATGTTTTCCCACGATCCAGTCAGAATGTGTGATGAGTCTTGGCTCATGTTCTTACAGCTGCTACATCAGAAATAACAGTACATAACGTAAACTATAGTTGTATATTCGAGCTGCTTTTTTGTAGTCCTATTCCAATTGTTTATCTGCGTCTTTGTTTCTTAAAGGGCAGCATCTGGCATTGATATACTCGGCATAATAAAAGAATATAAATATAAAATGTGTTTTGTTAGAATATAAATTCATCATTCTTGAGAAAAATATGTCATATTCCAGGAAATGCATTAATATATTAATGGTTTGTGACACATTAAAAACAGCTGCTACGATGGGTTGGCGCCCCGCCCTGAGCTATTCCCTGCTTTGCGCCTATAGCTTCCAGGATAGGCTCCGGACCCCCGCCACCCCGATTAGGACAAGCTGGTATAGAAACGGATGGATAAAAATGGATGGTATAGGACGGATGGATAAAAATGGCTGTTCATTTTACAGAACTACGTTATTTATCCATAGTGCCTTAGCCCATCATTCTGAAAATGGCTTCTTGTCACTGATTTCTCATGTGGTGATGTCACTCAGCAGCAGCGATCGTGCAGATCTGCTTCGAAGCGTATCATGCTAATCTGGCAACTTTTACGATCACGTTCAACACAGACTACAGACGCATGGTCCTCATTTGCATGGCTTGCAGCCAAGGTCTTTCTGGAAACAGTCAACCCCTCTGAGTCTTTGACTTGTTACCGGAAAATTAGCTGTTCTAAGTGCTTGCCCTAAATAAGAGAATGTCACCCAGCCTGAAGCAGAGGGTGTGGGAAGGGGGGCGGGGGGGAGACAGCTGGGATAACTGGTGTTCTGAGTTTTGAAAGCCTGAGTCTCAGGACATTCATTACCATGGACAAAAGTACTGGAGGATAGTCAGCACTCTGGGGAAAAAAAGCCGGGCCCATGATCAACAACCATCGTTTATTCAAACTTGAACTGTAGCTAGAGGGAAGCTCACCGACATAACTCTTGGGTAAGGAGCTTAACCAAACATATCATCAGTATTTAATCATTTCCCCTGGGGACCAATAAAGTATACTTACCTAACTACCTATGCCCTGTCATAACCCAGTCATGCCTTAGTGGTAGGAACAAAACCAGGATTACTCGATGGAGAGAGGCAGGCTGGAATCGGTAAATAAGATTTCAAGCACTAGACATTTTATGTGGCCACTGTCCTCAGCAGTGGAGTCCTGAAGAGGTAGGGTGACACCTGAACAGAAGGCCCGATTTACTTTTAAAACCTGAAATTAAACTATTGGTGAAAGATGACTACTGAAACAATGTAATCTATACTTCCAAAATACAATTTGCAGCATCTGTCTGGAATTTGCCTGCATTTCTGTGTTGTTTTGTCACTTAATTAGAAAAGTGTTGGTGCAGTGCAATAACTCCAGCAGACTGTGATCCACGTTCTCATTCTGTGCAAATGAGCTTAACACTGTAATAAAAGCCAATTCTGTACACATTTGACTCATTTTAGATATAAACTGCTACTATAAAAGCTGAAGAAACCATGCAATAGGATATACATATAAAGAGTAAAAATAAAATAAACTCATTTTAGGGCGTTAGCTATTACGCCTAGCTCAGTAACACCATGTCCATCCTTTAGATCCAGCCCAGAGCAGCAATGAGAACCCTGGGGAAACTCCTCTTTGACAAGGTTCTGCCTTTGCCGTGATTCATCCAGATATTGGAATATAGTGCAATCTAACAGAAACCATCTAGTGATCCTTAAGTTTTTCTCCTTCCCCCCAATAACCAGAGGAGTATGTCGTCCATACTGGGGCTCCCCTAACAAACTGTACCCAAGAGTCTGAAGATGTCTAGAAAAGTCATAATGCATTATAATGGTCGGAATAAGAATTAAGGATGCTTTGCACTGCATTATTAAGGTGTTTATAGTGTATTATAGGTGAGAGCTTTATACAGTAGAGCATTCATAATGCATAATAAACATGGCTATAATGTATTATACCTTTTTACAAATAGTTATAGCTCTTTATAATACTTTATGAATAGAGTATAATTCATTATGAAGGTATCTATAATGCATTATACATGACTGCTTTAAGTAAAGTGTTACCAGTTTTTCATATGTTGCTCTGATATTCTAAAATCAAGTATATGTTTATTCTGTCATTAATCTAATTTCTTGGGTTGGCAATCAAGTTGTACAACTCATTAACAGCCGGAGATAAATTGTCAATTAAAAAAGCAGAAGCTAACACAAACAAGGTACTTCGTATACCTGAGGCTGCCTCCATTACTTTCTCAGCTGGGCCCACTTTGTGTCATCAGGCTCCATTATGCTTCACTTCATCGAAAAAAGTCACCATGCTCACAAAAATATCAAAATTTCTACATACAAAATAACCACACCGATGTCATGTGTTGGAACAGATGTCATAAGCTGTAAGAAGCTGTTGTGGCATGATGTTATGACATATTTATAACCATGCTCTTATGGTATTTCAACAACAAATGCTAGTTAAATTTTGGACCCTAAAAATAAAAAATTTCTATAATGCCATACTTTTAATAGTTCATAGTTTACACACACAGTTATTGTATATTATTTAATATCTGAATTTCACTTCTTATTTTGTTTCTGTTCCTACAATTCAGTTCATTGCTTGAAACTTTCTGTTTTCTCAATAGTAAATCAATACTTTGCTGCAGTTGTGGTTCTGCTATATGCCATAAGATCGTATTTGCTGACTGTAACTTTGTTACTTCCTGTTCAAAGGTATTACAGTCCAGGATTAAAATAGCACATAGAAAATATAGTCAGTCACTACAGCTAGCATTACACACAGAAAGAAATGCTGGTCTTTAAACAAAATACACTAAAACATTTTTCACATATGATGTTACAATACAGGTATAGTTTTTTTTTATTTAATTACCTTTTCTTTCTTGTACTAGTTTAACAGTTCAGTAATCATTTCATTCATGCCCATAGTTTTCTACCCTAATGGATGTTTTTTTAAAACCTGATAACCTGTAAAATTATATAAATCTGCACTCTGATTCAAATTTCACGAACATTTATTCATTTCATAATCTACTATAAAAATAAGGTTTGTTTAGCACCAAAAGTGCTGCTTAACTGGATAAATATTACACTTTTCAATATGATTGTGGCATTTTTTTCCAATAAACTGGTTCAGGAAATGTGGGTCTTGGAACTAGCAGCGCCTGAAAAGTAAACGCATGATTTGACTGGTATAATTTTAACTACTAAACAAGACCCCTGAATGGTCAAAAATACCTCATCAAAAATCATTAAAAAGAGAAATGACAAGTGAGAGTGTTAAACAGCACACCAGACAGGACACAGCTTGCCTGTTTTTTTTTTAGCATTAAATAAAACTGGCTGAAGACATTAGCAGAACTAAAGAGTTGTGTTCTTGTGAGGATGATGGGAACCAGGAGGGTGAGACAGCTGGTGTCTGTGCTGAAGTCCTCCCTCTCAGAGACGTTCTAAAGTAAACACAGTACTGTTCTCCATGGAGTAACTTTAAAGTTCAAATAAGCAGGGGGAATGCAAACAAGTATGTTAAACATCAGTAAGTACACTTCATCATAACACATTTCGGTATGTGCATTTTTGCTGAACGGTGGTTAACTTTACACTGTCCTTATTGTAACACCTCTGTTCAGTGAGTAATGAGCAATACAGCTTTGTGTTGCAATGCCATCCCATAATGCATACCGAATTGGTGTTTAAGCTTTGACTGAGGGAAACAGCACAAATGGAGAATCTGTTTCATAAAGAAAAAATACATTTTAAACTTTCTTGGACTGAACTTTAAGGAGACTAACTGCATTTCTCTTACCCTTACAGCCCCCAAAAGTCCATGACTACTCAAACATGGATATTCCGCTCCTGTTAAGAAAAGGGAGACCTGAGTTTCCACGCCGCCAGCACCCTGACCAGATCCACACACAGACCGAGCCTGTGGACTTGTCAATCAACAAAGGCCGACTCTCCCCTCACCTCGCTGGGGTGTCTCCTCGGTCCTCTCCGGCGATGTCTGCCTTCTCTCCCTCCCCCACTTCATCCTGCCCCCCCACTATCATCACTTCTATGTCGTCAGCCGCGCCTTCAGGGATCAGCCCCATGTTCACACCGGGTGCTCTGCTGCCGCCCTCCCCTGGCATCCGGGGCCAGTCATTTTTGCACATCATCCACCCCGTGACCCCCTCCAGCCCCATGAACCTCCAAAGCAGCAAGCTCCCCAGCCGCGCACATCACATTCCCGTGGTGGTGCGGGCCGCGCCCATGATGTACACGGACATGCACTCACCCCGGAGCCGCAACTCCACAATGATGCTACCTCTGCTGGAGAAACGAAGGACTCAGGGCAAGGGTGAGGAGACGCTCTTCTCCATTTGTGCTGTTGGCTTTTAACACCTTGTTTTCATTCTACTCTAGTTTAATTGATTAAATAAAATGGTTGTTAATGAATCTCTAAACATCGGTGCTTCTTCATCAGCATTGAAATAAATTATGAAATGCATTATTCTAATTAAGCTCAGATAGTACAGTCGTTTTGGGTAAAACCTCCACTTTAATCAAAACCACACATTCTCTACCACCCTTGCTCTCGGGTCCACTGTCAGTTTTCAGTAGCTGGTCCCACGATCTTTAGTTTTTGAAACAAATTCCCTGAAGTTTACAGCCCTGCTATCGAGTCTTTGCTGAATTCATAGCATGGCACCTGTGTATTTTAAATCTCTTGTGCATAACTTAGCCAGTCCAGTTTTGTCAGCTATAATGCTATTCACTTGCTCAGAAAATAAATAAATAAATATTTCATTGTAAGTGCCTCTGTAAGCAGCAGCTTTAGTCTGCCTGGAAGACAGGAGTACATAAAAACAGACCCTCTTTCGGAAGTTGTACAACTGTGATAATGAGTCTTAACCCTTTAAGGGCCACACCCAGAAAAAGGCTTTGGAAATATTTTTTTTTATCATTTCTGAGGTCTGTAGGCCAATACAAACAAAAATCAATAGTTTTTTCAAACACTGAAAAATGCAATTTATGTATTACAAAGGTATATCAAACGGTAGTCTACCATTTGGTGGAGCAGACACTTAAAGGGTTAAAGTAATGCAGACAGGGCAACATGCTGAACCTGTGGTACCCAAGAAACTGGTGAAAGAATTCTCTCCTCTTAAGGAAACCACGGCAACAGGTGCCGAATCACTTCTCACGTGTCAGAAATTCCACCTGTGTGACCAGTGTAACCAAAATGGTTCATGGGTGAATTTTGCATCCAATTACCACACAAGCCAAAATGCTACCAGTTGTAACAGTCCTGCTTGTCTACCCCAGTCGTCAAGATTTTCACTCTTAGTTTTATTATGCTTACTTTGAATATTTTGACATAGAAGATATATTGCTCTTGTTAACTTGCACAACTTTAAGAAAGGATTTTTTTGTATATCTATGTTTAATGGCACGTAACATCCATTCTTTTCAACTGTGTAATGCTCATTACAAAAAGTCCTGCTTATTTACCATGTTTGCAATCACACTGTCATCCCCAGTGCTTTTTAGTGCCAGGAACATTATGTGCAATTTGCCAAAATAGGTACCCCTTCAGCTCAGCCTTCTGTTGCATTACCATGTAAACGTAAACAAAACAAGCCTTAAAAACAATCAGAACCAAAGACTTGCCATCTTGTGAATGTGTTTGTTGAAATATGTTGGTCATAGTGAGGGCCATGCGCATCCCTGTACTGTTATGTCTCTCAGTTGGGTAAGGCTGTTTTTCCCCCCAGATGTATTCCTAAAAAGTATTTGTATTAAATCATTTCCCCTGGGGACCAATAAAGTACACTTACCTAACTACCTATGCACTGTCATAACCCAGTCATGCCTTAGTGGTAGGAACAAAACCAGGATTACTCGATGGAGAGAGGCAGGCTGGAATCGGTAAATAAGATTTCAAGCACTAGACATTTTATGTGGCCACTGTCCTCAGCAGTGGAGTCCTGAGGAGGTAGGGTGACACCTGAACAGAAGGACCAACTCTGTATTTGTGGTGTTTTACTGGCCATTTAACAGTAAGACTAATTTTTATTACTTGAGCAGTATGTCAGTTCCGGTAATAGTCTAAAAGTAACCAAAATTAGGATCAAAACATATTACTCTGAAATGTTATGTCCTGGCTTACTGAAACACCAGCTGTAGTGAATTATTATTTAAGTAAATATTTCAAAAAAGCAATTATATTCTCAGCTCTCACTAACTGGAGTGGTAACAGTATCCCATTACTCCAGTACTACAGGAACTGCAGAAATATTTACAGATATGATCAGCAACTTAATGGGGCACTGGTCCCAGTGGAAAGCTGACTGGCCCTTGATTTCACCCTCCCCTGTCACTCGCTGATTTGAAACATATTATTGACTAATTATAAGGTTGGCCCCTCTATATGAATTGCTTGCCCCCACCTTAAAATATCCTAGTTGTCCCTGACAGAATAACATAATCCATTAACGTTTTATTTATGTTTTAGTTGATGTCAATAGATGTGAATAGAAATTTAACTAGAAGAGTGTAATACATCTGCATGAGTACTTTATAGATATAGAAGATCAGAAGTGTGACCTTCATAATAAAAAATAATGAAAAGAAGAAAAAAAGGAGAAAAAATTATGAAAACTGTGAAAGATTCAGTAAACAAGGGAGAGTGGTGGAGGGGATGGCCCTGTGTGTGCGGACTTGCCCCAAATTGAAAATGTTACTCCAGCCAGCCAACCAAAGTTTGCAACCCTACAAATGTATGTGAATCTCTTGAGCCTATAGAGTATATAATGGGGTAGCAGGTAGAGGCTCAGGATATGGACCAGATACCCAAGGGGTAGCGGCCCTACACTCTCAGAAAAAAGGGTACAAATTTGTACATTTTTTCTTGTCACTGGGGCTGTACCCTCAAGGGTCTGCCAATGGTATCCTTAGCTATATATAGGTAATTGTACCTTTTAAGGTACAGAAATGGACTCTAAGGAACATCCCGGAGGTACAAACAG
>JAODLD010000040.1:16700287-16744137 GCA_026781065.1 Mormyrops boulengeri | reverse complement strand
TGGCAGACCCTTGAGGGTACAGCCCCAGTGACAAGCAAAGGTACAAATTTGTACCCTTTTTTCTGAGAGTGTAGGAACAGCCTGCTGTTTACACTTTGGGCAAAGTACTTGACATGAATTTCTACAGGAAAATATCCAGCTATGTATGAGTTACTTTTGTGAAAGACAAAGCCAAGAAACTAATGGAAAAGCAGCAACGTTTTGAGAAAGAAAAAAATCAATCACAGTAAGTTTATGATGTTATTCATGATGGTGACATTTCCACAGTAAGAGAATCATCCCCACACTTGAATATGTTGATGGACTCAGCCGTAATACTGCTTGACTAAAAAAAGGATTCTCTCTTTTTTTAATGCAGCGCTATCTAACCCTAATGGCTTGTTGAGGGAAATCAAAAACGACAGCGATGATGACGACCTGCCAAATGTGACGCTGGACAGCGTGAACGAGACGGGATCCACCGCGCTGTCTATAGCCAGGGCTGTGCAGGAGTGAGTATCGTTCACAGCTCAGCCTGTTGTGAAGCTTTCTCCTCATTCTGTCCATCACATTTTATACGAGGCTTGCCAATTAAGAAAGCCACATTTTTCTTCCTTTGGAGGTAAATTTATTATTTGTGAACATATAAAGCATTGACTTTTTGGGAATCTCACTTCATATTTTTTCTTTTTACAAACCCCATTAATCCATCAAAGTGCTATCTTTCTTACTTTTTTCCCTGTTTCACATTCTTAAGTTTGATTGCTGTAAAATGAGCCATGCATTAACTAGACCTGCACACAGATTTCGGCGTGTGCCTGTTTTTTTTTGCTTATTGGTATGTCTGTCTGCATACCTGTCACCATGTATAATATACCTTCTTGCATGTTGAACTGTGCGGCGAAATTTGTTGGAATGACAGATTTCTGGGACACATTATTCTCTGATGTCGGGCAAAAAATGTTGAAAACCAATGAATATATTCTGTAGAATTATTCTACTTTTTATTCTAGTGTACATCTACTTATTATCCAATGCTTTTGCCATGACGTTTAACAGACCATTGAAGATCTCTTTATTCAGTCCTTTTCACTACATTTACTATTGTTACATCAATTATATTCTACGATCCTTCTAATGTTAGCCAGCTCGCGTCACAAATTTCCTGCGCCTTAAGTGAAAAACCCTCTAAACAACAACCGACTCGTTTGAATTGGCTACTCAAGTAAAGCAATAAACACGCTAGTTTTACACATTTCACTCGATAAGTCTTATTCCTTTTTGGCCGTCTTCTTCCAGTTGCTTGCAATCCGATGAGAGTTCCTACACGAAAACGTGTTTAATTTCGTGTTCCGCCAGTTCCCCGTGCACAAAAAGTTTAGCCCACTTGTATTTATTTCAGACCCAAGTAGCCTACGCATTTAGGGGGGCTGGGGAGATGATTGTTGTTATCTGAACACTTGTGAGAAACTAGTGGTGTGGCAGAGCTTGGAATGATACTAGATTTGCCATGTCTTTGAATAGGGGGAAGGGAAGAACTGTCTGCAAGGTGGACATATTCAAACATCACGTTACTTTATCAGTTGAAGAGTGTAGGTCCAATCCACCGGTGCCATGGCTTTTCGATATTAATGAGCTTCTGAGTACTGCTGGCTGGTTGGTTGTCTATCCGAAAGGATATGTCAGCTCTAAGTGTTTCCCAGGAGCCTAGGGTCACTCGGGTGTGGATGGAGCTGATGAGTGTTCAGACGGACTGCTCCCGTTAGGATGCCCTAGGTGTGAAAGTTAATACTGCTGCTAATGTCATCCCTGGGCAAACTCATCCATTTATTTAAAACCACAGTATCTATTGGTCCACTGAACTGGCCCATGAGTTTGCCTGGGTATATTCTGTGTCGGTCTAAGTGTGAATGCTCCCTGCATAAAAACAGTAGAAGAATAGTCATATCTTTCTTGTCTATGGTCCAGTTAACATCTGCTCCTCTAAATACAAAATGTCATGTGTCATAGGGTTATTTTAGGATGAATGCATGTGAAACAGAAGAAATAAACTTGCAGTTATTTCTGACACAAAACTTAGTCAAAATATCTTTTGTTAGAGATGTGTGGACAGCATTAAAGTTCATATATAGGACAGGATATACAGAAACAAGGTGAACATTTTCTTGCTTTCGAATACTACGTCATCAGAATGACCACCGTCATTACATCCAGATTATTTTGAACGTCTTGCATCTTGTTCATTGCTGATGTTTATTTTCAAAGTTAAGAGTCAAAGACACACCATGCACAGGACACTTTTGCAATCTAAAAGTTTGCACTCAAAATATCGATGCCGGTAATACTGCAGGCAGATGGAAACAGTGTAAAAGAATGTTTCAGGGATACATGTTTAAATTACTCCTGCTTTCATTATTTTATTATTATTATTATTATTAAAATTTAATCCTATGTATTAATTTATGTCCAACCTAATCAGCCAGGCAGTTCACCTCCTACAACATCAGTCCACTACAAGGCGTTTTTTCCAGACATTATTACGAGCAAATTCCTATGCAGGTACTTCACTCTAGTTGTGCTATTCCTTATGTTAAAGGGACCTATTCTCCGTATTCTCCACCACAAGTAGTAGGCCTTTTTCATACTGGTGCTGCTAGTAATAAGACCACAGCGCCCCCTAAAGGTCATTACTGAGCAGAGCAATAACCATTGCTTTTAACGTCTTGGTGTTTTGGCAGTGCTGGACTGCCAAACTTAACTGTGTAGTGCACATTTCAGTTTAAATTTCACTTAAATAACAATAAACGACCGATTACAATACCAATAAATTATAGTAATATCTGATAATAATGACACCTTTATTGATCCCTGTAGGGAGATCCTCTTTTTGCCTTCCCCATCCTGCTCTCCATGACACAGAGACACATGTGTAGGTGAGAGCAAGCTTGGTAGTGAAGGGCAGCCAGCTGCAGTGGCTCCCAGGGAGGGTCTCGCTCAGGGGCCCACAGACATGTGATCATTTTGCCAAAGCAGGGCCCAAACCAACCTTCCAGTCACAGGCACAGAGGCTTAGCCCACTGAACCACATACTGTCCCCTTCATCTCACTGTACAACTTCATAATGTCAGTTCTGGAAAAGGCAGAGGAGAACATGGGGTAGTCATTTTTGATACCCAAGAAGCTATTAATCTTTTAAAAGATTTACAGTCAAGGAAAACATGGGAAGGAAAGTAAAGGGTAACAAAATTGACTAGGTAAACTATTAATTCCAGGAAAAACAGATCAAATGATGCATTAAGATTCACTGCTGTCGCTCGTCTGTCATTTCCATTTTTGTTACGCCCTTGTAAACATGGTGGAAATGAAACTCATTTTCTTTACTTCCTTTGATTGGGTCATCAAATGAAGGTGTCATCAGAAATTTATCACGCAGGTTTGTAATTCATGGGCGGATGAAGCGCAGAAACAGTGACCTTTTTTCCTTCCAAGCTCAGCATAATCTACAGAGTTTACCCTGTGAAAATAAAATGACATAAAATTCATTTTCCAAAATTCATTTTCCATTTCATGTTCCTTCTATGTGCCCTTGTACAAACCTGCAATGTGCAGTACAAAAGAGCTTAAATAAAATAGAAGAAAATCTTCCTACATGTTTAATTTGACACTGTACACACAGCTGGATGCAGATCAGATGAAGTGCTTTGGCTCTTTAGAGTTATACAGCAATCAGTTGCAGTGCTAAATTTCTAACAGCCAGTTGGTGGCTTGTCAGCCTAATTCACTGTATGTTTGCTGTATTAATGTCTGTCACTGCAGGCTTATATTCTGGATTCTGCTTTACTTGCTATTAGTATGTTTTGGAAATAGAAATGTGTTTCTTTTCACTTTCTGTTGGATACTAGTGTTGCTGATGATCTGTTTTGGTTTCATTTTGTGTCCCAGTTCCATGTCTCCATTCAGTATTGAGAGCATGTCACGCCCACGGAGGTCCGAGTCTCCAGATCCCAAAAAGAGACGCATCCACAGGTGTGACTTTGACGGCTGTAATAAGGTGTACACAAAGAGCTCCCATCTGAAAGCGCACCGGAGGACACACACGGGTGAGTTCACTGGCCCCAGATCAGCAGGTGTGTTCTTTCTAGGACAATGAATTTTCTGAACTCTGCAGGTACTAGTGGTCAGTGCTGGTCCAACCCATTAGGTGACATAGGCAGCGGCCTATGGTGCCATATTCGGAGGGGGTGCTGATGATGAACCACTTTCGCTTGTATTTTTCTCCTAGGCCGCCACATGGGCTTACTGCTAGTGATGCAAACTGTGTGCATCATTCCAAACTGAAACTACATTGAAATAAAAGACATTTTTCTTCCATTTTCTCTTGGTGGGAGAGATCTGACAAACATGACACGACAATCTCATGACAAACAAAAAAACTTGAAACTGACTTACAACTGACTAAGACCCTTAATGACTAAGTTGCAGTTTGTTTATTTTAATGTTAAAAGTACATTTTAGCCATCGGATAGTGCAAGGTCTTTACTGTTCCTGCATGTGATCGGATATTATAACCTCCGAAGTTTTCATCTAGCTGTCCAGTATCGTGAACATATTACACATGCCAATGTGATTCAGCAGCTGACTGATGTATCTGCATTTCATGGTGTTTCCTTCATGTTCCCGCACCTTCAGGTGAGAAGCCATACAAATGCACGTGGGACGGCTGCACATGGAAGTTTGCTCGCTCCGACGAGCTGACGCGGCACTACCGCAAGCACACAGGCGTCAAGCCGTTCAAATGCATGGACTGCGAGCGCAGCTTTTCCCGCTCAGACCACCTGGCGCTGCACCGCCGCCGCCACATGTTGGTGTGAGGGTTGGGCGGAGAGGCGTGCGGAAGAGCGGGGTCTCTTCCGCCTGGCGCTCAGCTGGTCTGAGGCACCATGGAAACTGTCCCTCCTAAGCTATGGCAGGATGGGAAAGCCCGGCATCCTGGGAACGAAACAGGGTTCGGCTCCACAAATGGGAAGTACCCCCCCCCCGCTACAGTATTTGAAACTGTTTCCTTTTGAACACACAGGAATAACGTTCAGCAACAGTACATTTTCTTTAATCGTCAGTTTTGCTCAATTTCGAACTCCTGCTTTTTTCAGCACTTGCAATGTGAAATGCCAGTGAAGGTGGGCATTTGGCATGGAAGGGGCATGTTGCCCTGGCTGCCACAGGAGACTGGACACTGACCTACACCCTCAGTCAGGGCCCACCCAACCTTTTTTCATGGCCCTAAGCAAGATTTGATTAACCAAGTTGTCATTTGTCATCTTTCTTCCCATTCTGACGGGCTGGTCAGAAGGTTGCCCCCTGGTGGCCACACGGTTCGCTTGTACCATGGACTGGCCCTGCCCTTAGTGAGCAGTATTGTTGCCCAGAGATCTGGGTCTCCTTTTTACTCCACTGCAGGAGCCAGGAAGCCAAGAGGGATCGATAATCAATACATGAGTCCCAGATCGCAAAGACCAAAAAGGGATGGTAATTGGCTAATGAGACTGGGGACTGGGGCAGACTCACATCTCGTGCTTCTCACTTCAGTGTTTCAGTGGATAAAGTAGAGGTTTTTTTTTTTTTTAAATTTTATCCTAAAACTAATGTTCCTGACAATCTATAATTCAATTAGGATACCGCCAGTTACTGACCACCTATGTCATGTCAGGATTTAAGGAAAGCCTACTTCTTCTGGAGTTAAGATTATTTAGATTAATGTAATTAGTGCATTCTGTGCTGTGATTAGCGGTCGTGCAATCTGATTAAGTAAATAGTTCTTAAATATTAAGCATCTATTGTTTCATTTGTTTTAATTCTGATATAATATTGAAAACAAGTCCCGTACAGAACATATGTTATTTTATAAAATGTGAACATAATTGTGAAACCAGTATGTATTGTTTTAGTCTTAAGCACCTTAAACAAAGAAAATCACAGTCCCACAATTTATTGAGAAAATAAAACATACTATTCATGTGAGTGAAAGGGAATGCCATTTTTGTTCTTGTATCTAAACTAATAGTAATTAAGAGTGCAGGCCAACTAACCAGGATGTAAATTTTGCTGTTTCTACACTCTTAGGGATGCACCGATAGCATTATTTTCAGAGCGAATACGAGTACTGATACCGATACCAATTAGGGCTGTACCATGTCTAAGAATAATATTCAGTATTATAACTTGAAAAGTACTGGGATAAGCGATAATACACCCCCCTGCAGCACCAAGTGTCGCAAAAAAATTTTGAACGCCTGAACAAAGCAATGCAGGCCTACAGACAACAGGCTAAACAGCCGGTGTTAAGATTTGGCACCAGGGAAGGGGGTACTGGTCACATCAGGGCTGAACAATGTTTTTTAGTCTCTGCGGAAAGCGTTGGATGGATGGGTTAATTATGATTTAAAAACATCACTCTAAAACCTTTAACCCTTACACACTATTCAGATCTTTCAAGAAGTGGTTCACAAACTTTTTATACCGGGTACCACATCACAAATTATTATGCTCTCTGCCTTCGACCATTATGACATTGTGCCTGACTGATACAGGGAGAGAGTTTCTGTGCTTTTCACTGCAAGGGGGTTATCGTTTGACATTTTCTATCTCTGTGCAAGTGTTTACTGCACGTTCGGTCGCAGAGTTGCTGCTTAGGGAAATTTCATCATACTTTTTCTAATTATTATTTTTTTATGTTTCTTATGTTTGATTTTTACATGTTTATTTGGATTAGACCTACTAGTGTTGTATGAAACAGATTTCGTACCTCTTCTTGATAGTTTAGTAGCCTATTGCAATTTGCAGTCTGCCATGCTTTGGATTTCGTTTATGTTGAAGTATTTCCAGACCACAGATATTTTGTCCGGTGTATTTTGCTAATAGTCATTTCGTGGTATCGGTTAAAGGGATTGACATGAGCATGATATCAGACCCAGTACCGGTGCTAGTACAGTGGGACCTCGGTTCTCGAACTTAATATGTTCCAGAAGGCTGTTCGAGAACTGATTTGGTCGATGGTTTTTCCCATAAGAAATAATGTCAATTGGATTAATCCGTTCCAGGCCCACAAACGATTGCCCCTTTAAACCTGGAAAAATGCATCCTAATACTTAAACGATAAATAAAAACGTCAAAACCCATAAATACATGAAATAAATGAAAAAATGATTTTGCCATTCCACACTCTGTAGCAAGATCAGACACGCGAACACCTTTATCATACTGGCAAAATTATTTCCTATTTAAGCTCTATCGTGTTTCTCACAACCTTGCTTTTTGGTTTGCTGCTATCACTAACCTTCTTAAGGCCCATGCTGGCTTATTTTAAAAACAAAGTAAAAGTTAAGCAAAACAACGAGAATATTCACAGCACAGTTCGGCAGAGACGATCACTACATGAACGTTAGTGATAGACTGACTCCTACGCACACATTCCTTCCTTTGTTTATGCGTGAAAAGACGCCTGCTTTGTCAGACGGGTTTTAGCGGGAACGGGTCGGTTGATCGAGAACTGAAAATGCGTTCGACAACCGAGACATTTTTTCACCCAATAATATGGTCGTGAACCGAATTATTCGATATTTGAAACTTTTGAGAACCGAGATTCCACTGTATAGTTAAAGGTGCATCCCTGCTTTATACTGAAGCCTGCATCTTCTCAAAATAAGAAACACTTAAAATGATCATTAGTTACTCTTGGTTTATGTTGGGCCGATTAATTTGGTGAACTAGTGAAGCACTCAAAATGGTTGCCTAGGTTAATAAAAGCCAGTTGTGCTAAATAAAAACAGACAAACCTCCGTATCTTGATGAACATGTTAAGCATAAAATTTTTGCCTTAATGTTCATGCTGACGCTTCAAACATAAAGTCTAATATGATGCCATCTGTGGGTTATTTATGTTTCCCTGATGTTACATCAGTACATCTGATTTTTAATATGTCAGCTTTACTGTCTATCTTTGCTCTCAGTTTCTCAAAATACGTACGATGTAAGTGTGAAAATATGTCACGAATGAGCAATATGCGTAGAGTCCCGAACAGCCGTCCCCTGGCAAGGACAAGGCAGACCTGATGTGTCAAACATGTCAAATATCTGTCCTTCTCCATATACACAGTGCCAATGCCATATCCTTGGAAAGGGCTGCCTTACACTCTGTATAGCTGTGGAATCAATGGTAGCGGGTATGATGTAACGGCACAATGGAAACCAAGGAGATTCTGGGCCACAACCTCAGTATCACTTTCATGACGTATTACAGTTATGAGTAAGGATTGTCCTTTAAGCTGAGCTGTGATTTACATATCAGGAATGCATTTATAGTATTGTTTAAAGTATGTATATTATAGAGTAAGACCAAATGTTTCTTACCTTTTCTCATGCCTTGGTATTGTATTGGAGTGCACACATAATTATTAGATTTATTGTTATTGTTAAAGTGGTTAGTCAACTTTTGGGCTTTTGATTTTGTATTAAGTATTATAAAAGCAGAGTCAATGTAAATGATAAAAATTAAATTATATACAGTTCGAACTGTCAGCATACTTTTCTGTAATGTACATTCATACTATTCTGGGATCTTAATTTCTGCAAATAGTTTTCTTTGCAGCATAAAAGGTGTTTTGAAATGATGTGATAAATGTCGTAGTATTACTTTGAAAATCAGTTTAAAATTGGCTGTAAACCTGACTGTGAATGTTCTGTAATTGATAACAAATATCAGTACCTTTTCTGTTCAAATTTGGTTGGTGCTTAAACTTTTCAGTATGTTCATAAACTCTAAGTTACTTTGTTAAAGTCCTTTCAAATGGTAACGAGTGCTTTTTTGTAAACTACAAATTATTAAAAAAAAAAAAAACTTAATATATATATTTTGGAGTTGTGAACAGGTTTTGAACCATTTTTCAGGACCTCTGTCCCCTCACAGTGTTTTCCATAGCAATCTCTGTTACCTCTTTTTTGTGTCTGGAATTCCATAGCATAAAACATGTAAAAATTGTGCGATAATCCTAAACAGTGCCTGTATAATTGACAAATTTATATTTATACTTTTCTACAAAATTTTCCCTGGTCACAATAGACATTACACACACACACACACACACACACACATTATACACTGTAGATATTTATGGGGGTCCATGCACATCAAATTCTATCAACAGGATACACTTTAGGTTATGAAAGTCTGAATGAAAGTCTTCACCTTCAGTTGTGCCCCAGTATCCTGACTATGATTGACTTTTTTCTACATTTTCAATATGGATTCGACTGTGAATTTAAGTCAAATTTGAACATCTTTGTGTATGATAATTAAAACAGAAACAAATGCCCTTCAATAAAGTGGTATTTTATATGTAACAATCATCCAGGACGTCAAAGGGTTTGGTCAGCTAGGTATTCTAATTCTCATCCAAAAACACCCAGACTTTAAATCGGCAGGAGTTTAGAGGAGCCCTAAGCCCTGCCAGAGATGAGCAGCTGCTGGATCCTCCAAAGGCCTTCTGCTATGATGCGATCAATAGCCTCTCAAAGAAGGAACTCTGATGCAACTTTAGATGCGTGGAGTCATGCAGGATTGGCTTCCACCTTTATCCTTCTTACATATTTGAAACATTGAGATGTTTTGCATGCTACTCATTGGAGAGATTTAAATTTTTTAATTTTTTTTTTTGAAATACAGGCCAAATATCAAACCATAAATTGAAACATTACAGAGACAAGTACAATAGGTGTAACAACATGTTAGGTTTACTCAGTTTCGTATCATATGAAGCACTATAACCCACAGTTTACTAATGGATGTACTTTTCAGTACACATAGTGCATGAACCAGATATCCTGCATGTTCATTTTCCTCCTGAGGGGGGCAGCACTTTCACAACCTCAAAACAAATCAATTCACTAACGTTTTTTTCTTCCCTTTTAATGTAGCCAGCAAAGGAGAAACTGGTTAAACTTGTATAAGGCTTTATTGGTTTAACAGGTTAGAACCGGTTTACAATCCCAGGTCTCACAATTGTACTGCTATTTCCTGAGGGAATATGATTAAAACGAATGCTTTTGCTGTAATACATGGAAATAACTTCATAATTGCCGTGAACTATTACCATGCTTGCTCAAACGTCTGACAGGCAACACATCAACTTGCACGGAAAGCAGTCTTATGCTCATCTAATGACCGCGGGGCTCTAGGATGGTGTTTTAGGTGATTTTTGGTCTGCAGGTTTTAACAATCAGTGAGCAGTTGTGTTATGCAATCCTTAAACAGAATTACCAGTAAAAACATTCTAGTAATACATAGTTTGTACTCTTTTTGTCAAAAGAGAAATAATGTATATGAAACCAGTTTATTTTATGTCCAATTAATTAAGAATGTGGTATCAACAGGAAGGCACTGAACAAACAATTAAACTGTCTTAAAGCCTCTGATGAATCAGGCAATCCCAGCGGCAAAGCACTTTTTATGCAAATTTCACTTGGCAATAATCTTCTGCTCATTGTCCTCTTTCTTGCATCTCTCATGCAAAACCACACACACACGCACACACATGCAAGCACTGCGCAATAAATTAGAATCATAATAGGTTCTAGAATGTCTTTATTGTAGTTACAGTGGGTTGAACTAAACTAAAGGTCAATAATGTGAACACTGTAGTGTTATATATTTCATCAGATGTTACATATTAGATTAGCCTTTTTGTGAGCCAAGGACTATTATAATAGTAGATGTACTTATTTAGCAGATATTTTTATATAAAGTGACATACAATTCAGAGAGCATGGTCAGCCAGTCCTTGAAGAAATTGGGGTTAATAGGGCCTTGCTTAGGGGCTGAAGGGCGAAATCTCTCTGCCGACCACAGGGTTTGAACCAGCAACCTTCTGATTACATGCATGGAATCCTAACACCCCAGTAGTAGTGGGAGGTCATAAGGACGTCTCCGTTACTGTGGTGACAGGCCATTTTGCATTTGCTTGAGAAATGTTAGGAAGGTGGCACAGTGGCCTAACACCTCCAGAGGTGCTGCGGTTCAAATGCCACCTCCAGTCTGATTGTGTGGAGGTTGCTTGTTATCCCCTGTGTCATGTTGGTTTTCTCCCGTAGCCCAAAATACATGCCGTTAGGCTGATGGGTGTCTCCACATTGCCCAGGGTCTATGACTAGGATAAATAGTTGAAAAGATGCATGGGTGGAATTATTCATCATTGGAATAAATTAATGCTGCGGCAGCCAGTGCGCACAATATAACGTAAATTACACTTCAGTTTAGGCAATACATTCCATTTCAAGTATTTAATCCAAGCATGTGAACATACAATTAAAGGAAAATCACAATATATGACTGAGATTTAATTACTTGCTCATTTACATTTAGCTAAAGCATAAGCGATGCAGAGTTCGTCAATGATGTGACTCTCAGACAGGTCGGGAAGAGGTGCAGAAAATGTGTCTTACTGTATTTGAGCAGATAACTGCTACATAAAGGTAACAGGATGAAATTAACCGGCTCTGTTCATTTCCACTGTCCCTCAGCTCCATTCTTGGTAAGGGTTTTCATAATTTAACATTAGAATAACAGTTCCATAAACGATAAAACCTTTTGACAGTGGGTGCAGCATATAGCATGTATACAATGGCCTTGGCCTGCCATGTTATTGGCCCTTAACACAAGCAGAGCTTACACAGCTGAATGAAAACTCTGGGCAGGCCACTCAGCATGCGGCATCCATTCCCCTACTTGGTGAATGGGTCTTCACACACCAGTGCCATCTTTAACTTCTTCCATTTGCCATGACTCAGCGCATTCACCCCGTCGTTATTTTTTCCACGGTATTTAAAACGGGGATCTATTTTAGGACGGGCCTTCAGTATACGCGGCTTGATGTCTTTTATTTTCTGCCGTTTCGCGACAGCAAGCGTGAAAGCTGCTAGTTCGACTCATAAATTAGAAGAGCCCCGCCGACCTCGTAGCTCTACAGATGTGACTGTACCGTCGGCGGAGGAATAGCCAAGTCGTTCTGTGTAGAAATTCCGTTTGGAACAATCAAAAGCTTCCTTAACATCTCTCCCTTAAGCAGGGTGGAGCTTTCATCCCACACAGTCCACCGAGAACAGGGTGGGAATAGTCACGGTTGTTTATAGACGGTTTATGGAAATGTGTGAGCTCAAGAGATATCTGCACTCTCTTTCTCGTTGTGCAAGACGATGATGGGGATCGAGAGCTGCTGTGGAAAAAGACATTAGTGGTGGGAAAGCCCTTAAAGGGCATTAGGAGCTTCCTTGAAAAGTTCCGTGGTCGTTCTATGGCAAAACATGTGTGATGGTTGTTGGAACACTTTCATATGTATGGTTTACTTGAAGTCTGAAGATTGTGTTAAATTTTCTACAGTAAATGTGTGGCAGTTGAAGCAAAACATCTTGGAATTAGTTGCCAGATTCATGAATCTGTTCACATTTTTTGTAGTAATTATGGGCAGGTTCTAAGGTTGTTAGTTAAAAGATGTCGTATGATTCTGGCTGAACTGTTATACAAGTAGCAAACTAACTGCGAATAATAATTTCCTTTGACACACAAATGCTGAGAAAAGTCCCCTTTGCACTGATCGGCTTTTTTAGAAAACTTAATTAGTTTTCATCTCTTTCTGGTTTTTTCTGGAATGGGGCTCTGAATCATGCATTGTATTAAAATTAGAAGTGACAGAAAGTCTCAATAATCCCAGAAATGCATCACGACTGTGTGTGTTTGCATATTAGTGTGTGTTTCCTCTGTGTGAATCAACCTCATCTAATACTCACCACAATCCATCAGCATTAAGTAAAAAACACCCCATTTTTCTCTTGTATTTTGAACCGGTTTTTCCTCAAGTGGTTAAACCAGAATTATTGGGGTAAACTAAAACAGCTGACTCAGTCTGCCACAATAATTATGAATATTATAAAATTAATAACAGGAAAGGCTTTAAAAATTCAGTTTTCAACACGCAACAACATTTTGTTTTGTTTAGGATAACAGTTGAAAATGCTAATTTAAGTTTCTTTGTTTTGCATTGAATGGGATAGTAACACCCCCCTCCATAACAAAATGCCATTATAGTTTCATACTTTGTAAAATTAAACATAAATTGTTATTCTTGAAAGCAGCATCTATTTCTCAGTGCAGTTTGCCAAGAGAAAGGGACCATTTTATCACCAACCATTGCTTCTTCCTGACTACCTCACTTGTTCTGTCTCAATTTGGGTGGTCTGTAATGTTAAACTGGAAAATTGTACTAAAAAACATGTTTGGGAATTGAGGGCAGTCACCAGATGTACAAGTTTCAGATTCAAGTAAATATTATCTTAAAATATGTGAGCATATTTATTATTATTATTATTATTGTTATTATTATTATTATTATTATTGCCAATTGTTGGGCATCAAAGACAGGGGGGTGAATTGGAGCCAAGAATTCTAACAAGTTATTTTATACCCCATTAAATATGTATATTGTGTCACTTTTCATTGTAGGGATTTCTTTTCAAAAGTAGTCATTAAATCTACGCGTATTTCAAACTGCAATCATTTGTAAAAAGCAGAACTAGGTAAGCCCGCTCTGCTGTAACATACATGTGAACCAAGCTTTGTCCGTGGCGGAAGGGGTGCAGTGAAAGGGGGCTGGAACAGTGCCATGGAGCCATATGTTGTACTCTGCTCACTAAAGAACAGAATTAACATTTTTAAAACTATCTGGTAAAATGACTCCTCTTCATTTGTTTGACATGAGCAAGGGAGTGAGCATGAGTCAGTCCAGAATGCCTCTCCCTGCCCCAGAGGCAGAAGGGCCTGTGTTTCAGAACAATAATGTTCACGCTGTGAAGCCATGATATAAGAAAAGATGAAGGAGGGAGAAGAGCCACACGTAAGAGGAAACCTCAGGAGGAAATAGCAACGCTGTTTGACTGGATTCACAGGCGCCAGATTGTTTAGTTTGTCTTTCACATCTGAAGTACATTATTCTCTGGTTCTTGGTTGCTCGAGTGAATAACCCAGGAACACACAGTAATGAAAATCCCCAGATGAACACTTCCATATCATATTTTGTTCAGTTCCTGGAATGATTCAATTTTAACCAAATGACTAAAGAGAGAAAGAAGTTGCAATTTTTACAAACAATTCCTGCAGCAGATATCCCACTTAACAGTTTTCATCACAATTAAACACATCCGGCAATGAACTGGCTAGCACACTTTAGATATGATTTAACTTTTATATGTCAAACTTTCTTCCTATATTTACAGTAAAGGTGAAAAGACTCTCACGAAGAGTTAAATATTATACATGCAAGGTCTCTCTCTATGCTACCTAAAGAATGTTATGAATCATCTTTATTACCAAACGCCTTGCACTTTCATTGTACATTTATTTATTCATAGTGCTTCGTGATCACTTTAGACCACTGTTTGTTACTGAAAGGTAATTTTGAGGTAACCATCCCTCTTCTAAACGACATGTCCCGGTCAGGATTATGGGGATTCCTAGAGTAGAGGGACACAATTAAGAACACTGAAGATCCAGTTACCTATATTTCATGCCGAGGTCCAAACTAATTATTTTGTCCGAGTCTAATAATCTTGGTTGCTTTTTGTTGTTCTAGCTGTCAGTGGGATCTGTTTTTTGTTCTTTTTGTGTTGGCCCAAAATCCGCAATTTTCTCACATGTTATTAGGCTGTAAATGTGGGGGAAGTTACCATGGCCAATATATATCACTTTGGTTATAATTGATTCTCAACCTGGACTTTCGTGACTTTGTTTAACTTTGGAATGGCGCTTCATATTGCTGCTTCTCACAACTGCCATGGACTCGGAACAGATCAGACAGACCATGTACATCCTGCTGGGAGAATAAAGGCATATTCTGCCGACTTGTCTTTGAACTCTTTATTTTCATTGTCAACTTTTCTTATTTTTTACTGAGCCATGTTTCAAAGTCGCTAATCTCCTTGCCTCTCAAACAGCGAAGACTAACAATGCCCTTGAGGTACAGAGCAATTGTCTGTGAGGCCTAAAGCCATTTAAATAACACGTATGACTGGACAAGATGCAGTATTTTGAAGCTGCTGGTAACTTAGCTGCATTATTCTGCGTGAAGCATATTATTAATTACATTCCTATTTCATGGTCCATATATATCGCTAACTAGTGACTTCTGACTAAGAGCATTCGCAAAGCAACATAGAGTGTAAGGTTGGGGTACACCCTAGATTGCATTCCATTCCATTGCAGGGGATATATACCCTAGACCAGGGGTCTCCAACTCCGGTCCTGGAGAGCTACTATCCAGTAGGTTTTCTGTTTGATGAGCCACACCTGTTCCTGGTATTTAACTGAGAAATGGTGTTTCTCATCCGAAGCCAGGTAGGATAGAAAACCTTCTGGACAGTAGCTCTCCAGGACCGGAGTTGGAGACCCCTGCCCTAGACTAATTAGTTACCAATGAACTTAGCTGCATGTATTTGGACTACAGAATGAAACTCAAGCAACATTGGGAAAACGTTCCATCCCGCAGTACTTGCTTCCCACTAAGCCACCATGGCTCCCTAATATCGAAGGCTGTTTGCAACAAATGCAATAAGAAAAAGGCACTACAAAAAAAGTTAACATTATTAGCAGTGAAATGGGACACACACCTTTTTTGCTGGTTTGTCATAAATTACAAACAATGACAGCAATGGTTTCTAAAATTAAGCTACATTATATATCATAAAACAGATTCCTGACTTGCTGGCGACATTTTTATAATCACTGCAACTAGAACTTTCATGCAGGCTTTGAATACGTGTATAAGGTACCAGAGCATCCAAGGCCAAAGGTCAAGGATCAACTTAGTAGTTGCGTAAACTAACATGTGTTTTGGATACTTGCATGATGAGCGAGGCAGAACTATCAGCTGCCCCCCCCTTTTATGCGAGTTGGATCTAGCTCATGAGAAGGAGGCCAGATGAGCTTAGGATGACCCAGGATGAGCAGTCGAAATTTTGCTGACAATGTCTGGCTGGATCTTCCAAATGAGATTAATTCATCCCACACCACCAGACAAATTTCTCCCAAATGTTAAGTGAAACCAGTAGCACTCAGGCAGTAAGGACACTATTCAAGGCCAAAATGCAGTCAGTGCCTGTCCTGATGGTAACCCTAGGACCTGCTGGTGGGCACTGATGATAAGAAGGAGGCCTTCAGGGAAATGCTTACACAAGGCTTTCCTGAGACCGCTCAAAGGTATCAACAGGCTTGAACGGCTTCAGCGTAGATGGCTGTAGAGGCGAAACTTGTGCAAGGGAGGAGTTTGGAGAGAGACTGACTGGCCATCAAAGATGTTTTGAAAAATCATTTAATGCCTCAGGAGGGGGACCTTGTTCAGGACATGTTCAGCAGGATTGGGGAAGTGCTGACCAACCCCAAGGATACTGCTGAGTGCTGTAATGAATAGTTTAAGGAACTCCTTAACCCAGTGCATAAGTCCACTCAGTAGGGGACAGTATCAAGAGTGGAAAGCTATGTACCAGAGCATGAATTCAAAGTCATTTAGAATGGGTGTGGGCATTTTGCAAGAGTGCATCTTTTCTCCACTCCAGTGGACTTTCATGGATAGGATATCAAGGTGTCTACATACACTATATGGGATTGGGACACCTGGCTATTACACCTACAGAGGCTTTTATGACACCCCATTCTAAATCCATAGGCATCAATATGGAGTTGGTCTCCCGTTTACATCTCTAACTGTTGCCACTTTTCTGGGAAGGCCTTGTTCACGATTTTAGGGTTTCTCTGTGGGAATTTTTGCCCATTCATCCAGAAGAGCATTTGTGAGTTCAGGCATTGTAATGCTGGATGTGAAGGCCTGGCTCGCAATCTCCATTCTAGTTCGTCCCAAAGGTGTTCGAAGGAGTTGAGGTCAGGGCTCTGTGTGGGCCAGTCAAGTTCTTCCACACCAAGCTCACCCAACCATGTCTTTATGGACCTTGCTTTGTGCACTGGGGCACAGTCATGCTGGAACAGAAAAAGGTCTTCGTCAAACTATTCCAAGTTGGAAGCGTAGAATTGTTCAAAATGTCTTGATATGCTGAAGCATTAAGAGTTCCCTTTACTGGAATTAAGGGGCCTAGGCCAACTCCTGAAAAAGAACCTCATAGTGTTGTCCCTCCTCCACCAAACTTTACAGTTGGCACAATGCAGTCAGGCAGGTAATGTTTTCCTGGCTTCTGCCCAGCCCAGATTCGTCCATCTGACTGCCAGATAGAGTAGTGTGATTCGTCACTCCACAGAACACATTTCCACTGAGTCCAGTGTTGGCGTGTTTTACCCCACTCCATCCGAAGCTTAGCATTGCGTTTGATGATGTGAGGCTTGCATGCAGCTACTCAGCCATGGAAGCCCATTCCATGACGCTTCCGATGCACTTTTTGTGTTGGGGTAAATGCTAGAATAAATTTGTAACTCTTTAGTTACTGAGTCAACCAAGCGTTGGCATCATTTACGGACTATGCGCCTCAGCATTCGGCAACCCCGCTCTATTATTTTACACAGCCTGCCACTTTGTGGCTGAGTTTCCATTGTTCCTAAATGCTTCCACTTTGCAATAATAACACTTACAGTTGACTGAGGAATATCCAACAGGGAAGAAATTGAACAAATTGACTTGATGCAAAGGTTGCATCCTATGACAGTACCACGCTTGAATTCACTGAACTCTTCAGAATGACCCATTCTTTCACAAATGTCTGTTAGCCTAGGTGCTTGACTTTATACACCTGTGGCAATGGCACTGAATGAAACACCTGAATTCAATGATTAAGAGGTCTGTCCCAATAATTTTGTCCTTGTAGTGTAGCTGAAATATAGTCTCTGGTATGGGGGGCAAGAAGTGACATCCCTGCTATTTGCATATGAGTAGCTTTTTGACGTCATCCAACAGATCCTTCAGCACACACTTTAGCAATTCAATGCCAAATGTGAAGCGGCAGAGGTGAGAATCAGCACCTTCAAATCCGAGGCAGTGGTCATCCCTTTAAAAATGCACATTGTTTCTTTCAGACAAGGGAGGAGAGTTTGCCTTAGTGAAGAAGTTTAGGTGCCTGTGTAGTTGTAATTGCACTTGCACACATGGCAGATGAAGTGTCATTGTCATTAAATCTGTTTGGCTGCAGTTTTGCAGGAGAAGTGACATGATTATGATTCTGACAAAAGTCTGACTTGCAGTAATATTAAAGCAAGTATACAATGTAGTCATCTTTGTGGCCCTACCTTCATCATTTTTGGGGCCCCTTATCACTTGGGACCCTACGCCACAGCCCAGGTTAGCTCATGCAAAAGTTCAGTATATATATATTTTTATACACTATTGGTTTCATTTTTATACAGTAATACACCTACTAATATTATATGTAAATGCTCTAATTTCTTGTACCTCAAGGTAAGGGTTCCCAACTTTTTGATGTTCAGAGTAGGGGCGGTTCTAGCTATTCACAAGATCAGAGACGAAGTCAAGTTTGCCTGGGGCCTGCCTTTTTTTTTTTTTTTAAGGAAGCTTGGCATTAGGGCTAAAATACTCAGGGCTAGGATTAAAATACTGGGGCTATAGGCTTAAAATACTCAGGGTTATAGCCCCGAGTTATCGGACCTAATAACACCCATAGCTCACAAACCAGTTTGTGTTATACAAAATTTTCATGGACCGGTGAAACAGCCAGGGAGCTGGCGGAAAGATATGTGATTTTGTAAGTGCGTCCATTTTTTTCAAATGCGAACAGAATGTGGTGAGGGGGTCGCAAAAAAGTGAAAAATCATACTTTATTTATGGAAATGAACCCGCAAAACCCCCAGTGTTCTGCAGCCCAGTGGAAAACTGGCCATGGACCCCTACCTTAGTGTTATTACTACGGATGGCTGAGTATCCCTTAACACTTAATTGTATCTAATTATCTAAGAAAATCTTTGAGTTTGTATATCATGCATTATCTGTGCTGTGCTATTACATCAGCAGTGGGTACAATATGAAATGTTCTGCATATAGCCTACTGGTGATAATTCTGATTAGTGATATGATCACAGTATCATATGATCATTATTATGATACGATTTAAATTCCATTAGGTGTTCTCCTAAGTTTAACATTTATATAAACCAAATATAAACCAAGTTTAACGATCTACAAAATTCACGGTTTCGGTACAATCTTTGGTTTTGGTTTCACAGATTGGTGCAGCAGGGAAAACATTTGTCTTTAAATCATTTATTATTAAACCTGCAAAGACAAGCACGATTATGAATAGTTGCAGAACGAAGACAATGCATCTGTCGATATGTTTGAATAACAAAACCTAAGAGAGGCTTACCTGCACATCGTAAAAATAAATATGTAAAGTAAATTTAAATATAGCATCATATCAATGATAATGACCCCGTGTTCTCTACGGTTGCTGATCTGTAGGGATAAACACCCTTATAGACGCATTATTTTTGCTGGGTCTGAATTGCCTGGCAGTAGTGCCCTACATGGCACAGGGAGATTAACTTGCAGAAATGGTTTCTGCCTTGCTGCGGTTGCAGGCAAACATGGATGATGTCGTCTCAATTGAGTCAGTACGTTGATTTCCACTAATATAACCGAGTTCGGTACAACAGAGCCAACAGACAGCCTTGGTCTTACTAACAACTCTCTCTCTGTCTCTCTCGCAAGTGCTGGACCAGTCCAGTTTACTGGAAAAGTAAAATGTTCATAAACCGCCGATTATGATTGAGTGTAACCAGCGTTGTCCGTAACCAACTCACAACCACAATTAGTGCAATGTTTTCCATTGAACATATACTTACGAATTTATGTTACGTCTGTGTCAATAAATGGACACATTCATTGTGTGTACCGAACCGAAAATAATTTACCGAATGCTACATGATGAACATGTGTATGATTACTGTGTATGATACATGTAAATACATGTAAATATAATTTCACACACAGGTTTGTAATTATATCTTTGTGTGGACTTTCCTTTCATTTCTATGGGGAAAACTAATCTCAACATGGGTTGCAGGGTGGTCTGGATCCTATCCTAGGTAGTATAGGGCACAAGGCAGGGGAAGAACCTGGATGAGATATGAATTGATCATAGGGCACACACTCACAAACACATGGCGTGGAACACCTCAAGACCCATCTGTTCCGGGAACACCTCAACCAGCCCACCTACCACAGACCTGTTCAGTCGTCATCTGTGATCCCTTATCTGCTCTCTTGCATATTCCAAATGCTCTTATTTTTGTACATTTGTTTTGATTTGAATAGCTTATAGCTTTATTATTTGGTTCTTGCCAAATTTGTGATATATTGCATATCTCTTGCCCCGGTGCCAAGTTGCACTTCTACCTGAGCATTCTGTAAAATAGATCTGTAAAATTCATTTGTCGCAGAAACATGAATGTGGAAGAAATAAAAACTGCAAAAATATCCCAAACTACCTTTTGGAAACCTTTATTTTTGTCTTACCAAAAACAGTGGCAATCCAAGATCGCAATTTCAGTAGATCTCATTATACACTTTTCACAAATATTTAAAGAAAATATATTTCAAGCCAAAAAAATAATAATTATAGTAATAACAATAATAAATCACACAATGTGGCAGCGGGGCGATCAATAATTTTGCCCTTTTGTTTGAACTGTTAAGAGAAAGCAATCACACCTGATGAAAGCTATGTACACCGCATATCAAGTATTTACATCATTTTAGTTACATAAAATTACCTATTGTCCACGTACCTGATATCACTCTGCTACAAAATTAAAAAAAAGAAATTTCCAGTAAATAACCAGCATTTTCTTATAATAATAGACAGTAATCCCAAATCCAATATAAAATCATATCACTAAATAAACCACTGAGAAAGATCTTTGATTTCCAAGGTTTTGTTTCTGACCCTAAAAGGCACTTAATAATGAAAAGGCTGTTCTTAACACGTCAGTGTGTTGCTATACATTCATTTGACTTCATTAATCTGAAACAAATCATAAATAGCATGCATATATTTGTAAAAAGAAAAGAGTCCGTGCGTGTCTGTACAATATGTCTCAGTTTCAGTTATTTTAGTCTAATTTGATTTTTTTTAAATCCCATTTATAAATGGTTATAAATACATTATTAATGATCAGTAGCTGTACTTTTTTAACCTTGATACAAAACTTTTTTTCAGACAGAAGAGTGATTCTTTACTAATGACAAACCTTTTAAACGTCCAGTGCTGTGAAATGATGACTAGTATTTTCCAGTTAAATCTATAAAGAACATGACTTCAAGTATTCAGTAAAGGAGCTTAATCTGGCAAATGGAATTTTATGTTTATAGATGAAATCTGAATTTTGTACTGAACACCACTGTACATTTCTGAAATAGTTGACAAATGCAAATTAGGTACCGTAAATACTTATTGTTTGTGAGCAATAATCAAATCGTCAAAATTCCATTGTGTCAATAACTTACACAATTTTGGTCAACATACATAAATACACTTCAGTCATAAGTACTTTGAATACCTGCAATAACCAAAGTAATCATTCTTGACAGGAAGTATTTTAAGTTTCAAGTATACTCAAACCTTTTGTTATTTAGATTTCAGTAAGTCATGAGCCACAGTTGTAAGACAGTCTTCAATGCACTCTCCTGACAGTTTGATGACGCATTATTATATTGACCAGGTGCTTGAGTCAAACCACTGAGCAATCCATTGTTACAAGATCACTTGGCAATATGTTGATTATATCACTCAGGCAAGAGTGCAAGAAGCTAGTGGAACACTTACACCTAAAAGCAAATTCCATTGCAACTTTACACCTTATGTAAAATGGCATATCCTGTTTTTTCTTTACATTTGTAATAAAAAAGTAGAAAAAAATAAATATTTTAGTGCTTGCAGAAGCAGAATTCTAGAAATATATTTCCAGAATTTCTTTGTACACAATATTTTAAACTTTTAAATCAACATTGACGTGTCCGTGAGGACGTAACCCATTGGTTATTAATAAAACAAAGGCGAGGGGGCAACATAAAATATAAACAATATCACCACGAAGCAGTCCCTGCAGCCCCCATTTTTATTTAACATATATAATAAAAAATAACACCTCTGATTTAGCATGTCAAAATGGAATGGGTTAGTTTTGAAAGTTGAGTTTGAAAACTAAAGAAAAATAATATCTCTAAACAGGGCAACAGAATCGTTTCACATAAAAACGTAACCTAGACGGCTCATGATGAAGGATCAGGATGGTGATGAAGCACCAAGCTAGTTCTGGTGCCTCTTCATGTGGAGGGCCAGGTGGTCAGACCTGGAGAAGCTGCGACTGCACACGGCGCACTGGAAGGGCTTGGCCCCCGTGTGCTTCCTGAAGTGTCTCGTCAGCTCGTCGGAGCGGGCGAAGCGCCAGTCGCAGCCCTCCCAAGAGCACTTGTATGGTTTCTCCCCTAAAACGACACGGATTTACACAAACATGAAGCCGAACCAGTTGTGACTATTGTGCCCGTGACAATGCGAACAAAAGCCGGCTCCTCCTTGCTGTGGCCGAGCAAATAAACAGCCCTGTGAAAATGACAGAAATACAGTAAAAACCGAAAGGGGTTTTCATTTTGAGTTACACTCAGAAGTTTTGCCAAACGTATTCATAATATACAATGTTTGTTGCATTTACTGTGCCAGAAATGGACATAAAAAGTACTTGAAAAAACATTTGTGTTCAGTATAAAGGTAATAATGTTATAAAGACATATAAACCCAAATAAAGACAGGATACAATCAGGAATACATGTGGCAAGAAAAATCACCTTATCACACTGTATTACACTATCACATATTTCTAGAACACATTGAAGTGTCCTAGACCTGACAACACTGAGAGTACATAAGGTAATTTAAGGTTTAGAACAGTAAAGTAAGATTTAACTGTTCTGTAGGCCACTGACTTTTCAAAATGCAGTTTCTGTAATACAGAGGACAAAAGAGAAGCTCTCCGATGGGAATTGTGGCAGGACACAGGTAAACACCAAACAAAGACGACGTGCATTAACCTGTTTGAACTACCAAGGGTGTACAGACTTTGCCTCGAGCACTTTCCACTGCAAAGGACAGCAAGGATTGTCTCCATCACAGGTGATTACCAGGCTATTATAAAGATCATTTGAGAACGGCAAAGTCCCTTCTTTAGATAATTCAGATAATGACCACAGACGTACAAGTGGCATGGCTGCCCGGCATGTTTGTACTGAATGACGTGAAATGAAGCGTCCCATTGGCAGGGGGACATAAAGCACGGGGAGAAAGGCAGAACAGCCAATGGAATATTAATGAAGTATTTCTTAGCATTAAATGGTGCATCAAAAAATGCCAATAGTGCCTAGTGTGTCCACCAGGATCCCTTATCTATAATTTAATTACATCCTTAAAAAGGTAGAGATTTCCCTTGAAACTAACAATTTTCTCTACAAGGGTTAACTACACATCCATACAAGAAGCAGCCAAATAAAACTGAAACACATCACTGATATATCCACCCTTCAATCCATCCAATTTGTCCCGATTCTAAAAGTACAAACTCCAGCAAGACGTCATATTAATGCGATACTAATGCCTACATGGAAACAGAGCGTTCAGTCAGTCCATATAGTGCTCCGGACCCAGGGTTCCCCTCAGAGTACGTATGTATGTATGCATTAAATTTTTAACCATTAGTAACCCATTGTGACATAAACTGCAATGTGCTGGATTATGCAGACCTCTACTTAATTAAGAAAATGAAGAATCTTAAACGTTTGTTTAGGCCACTACTACATCATCAGAACTCAACCTACAAACCCTAATTTCGGAGCAAGGTAAACTGGAAACAAAAATATGACAGCGTGCCACATCAAGAAAAGCCCAATGACCAGCTCCACGTAAAGAGATTGTGGTTGGTCAATCTGGGTTTTTTTTTTTTTTTTTTTTTTTTAAATAAAAACCAAAATATTTATTTATTTATTTTAAACTTGGAATTTTATCCTGGGAAGCTGTGTGGGATAGTGTTCGGGCAACATGCTGAATGAATGTGACCGTATGCCAAAAGCACATTTCTGCCTAGCAACACCGGCGAGACCTGCCAAGTCCGGGGGCAGCACCTTCAGCAGCTCTCTACTCACACTGCTCATTCCGGTTCTTACCTGTGTGAGTCCGCAAGTGGGCTTTTAGATGAGACGACTTGGTGTACACTTTCTTACATCCTAAATGGGAACGAAAACAAAACTGATTAGACCTGAATGTGGCGCTACCTTAAATGCATAATACATTAAACGCGTTAACCATACTCCGCAGAAATATGGTAATGCTTACAGTATTGGTTTAATGAGACGCCATTAAGAAGCACTTTATCTTTTCCAAATGTGCGTCACATTACTGCAGCCTTCATGTGTGAACGACGCACCCTGCTGACACCCACTTGTGTTTGTTTGTTTGATCTCCCCACCGTTTGGGGATTAAGTGTAAATTCAGAGGCTGTTTTCTATTAATCGTTCAGTGGCGGTAAAAACACTGCGGTACAAAAAAACGAGGTCTAAACGGAAAAACTGACTCCGCAAAGCCACACGATATAAAGCAAGCCCTTTCAGCCTGGTGAAAACCAAAGCGTTGGAATAGTTACCTGGGAAGTCGCAGTGGTGTATCCGTCTTTTCTCCAGATCGGGGTTCGTCCGGCGGTTGTACTTGACAGGCATGGGTTGCCCGGGTACGTGCAAGGGTGATGGAAGATTGGGACTGTGGACACTCAGTCTGGACGCAATGCTGGCAGCATAGGATGGTGGAGGTGTTAGATTATGCTGGGCATCTTTTTGTCTGTTTGGGCTCCCGGGCTCAGAGCTAGGCGGTGAGGGTGGGAGATAGGCCGCTTTATGACGCTGTTGGACAAAGTTTGGAGGCAGAGAATAGCCCATGTTATGCATGTTACAAAAGGACTTTACGCCAGTCTGCTGGTCAACGAAGTGCATGTTGGTGATGTTGGAGACCGGGGAGGTTATGGGAAGACCACTATGTGGGTCTACACTGGCCAAGTCTCCTTGAAGGGACACGTCCATCTCGGAGTTCAGGAGCTGAAACAAGGAGCCGTCCTGAGCCATGTCGGCCGAGGGCATTTCCTGCTTGATGTAAACACCGTTGACGCCGGGCCCACTCGACAGACTGAAGGTGCTGGTGAATTCTGGGAGGGTCGCTGCTGGGCTGCTGTGGGAACAACTGGGGTGCAGGAAAGACTGCACGGGCTCCGCCTTGATGTGTGGAGTGCCAGACCTCGGCGGTCTGCACAAACCAGCCCGTAGGTAGGCAAGGTCAGGGAGAAAGACGTTCATGTTGATGCTGTATGGGGAGCCTTCTTCGGGAAAGTACGGGTCCACCATGGAAGCCCCGTCCCGCCTCACTTTATTGGCCTCTTGCAAAATCGACGGTTCGTGTGACAGGTATTTCTCCATCTCTAATTTTGCCTGAGGAAGGACAACAATAATGAGGCACAACCTGTTCATGCTAATACAAAATATTACTTTTTAAATAAACATTAATAATTGCCGCAATGTACATCTCTCTGCTTCACAGGCCCCAACTGGAGAGAAACGGCCCAGTTATGCACTGAATTTAGACCGTTGAATCCTGCCGCTGTCATGAACGACAGACCCATTCATCATCAGCCTGCGTCCGAATCCAAATAGATCTTAAAACCTGTAACCGTACAGAAGCATATGAATAGTGATATTGGGAAGCGTTCACAGCTTACGTGGGTGGATGACGGTCGACCGCAGTCACCGTTAAAATATTTATCGAGTGCCCCTCAATGACTTTATGCGACATTCCCCCTTCTCATGTTAAGAAAAAAAAACATGGTCATAGCCATTCCTAAAACAGAATCTGCTGACAAATGGAGCATATACTGGGAATCGTGCTGTTTTGGCAATAAATTTCATTTCCCCCATTTTCTCTACCGGCGGTGTCGCCTTTTAAGTAGCGCAGCTACAGCGTGTATATATCTGTGTGCAAACACAATCGTGAAGGACAGGTCCCCTGCATCCCGATCCAGAAGTATCGCTTTCCCGAATTTCCCCACGGACGTCAGCGGTGCTGAGAAGTTTAATCTCAGCGCTGGAATGACATGCGTGGGCGGGCTGCTCTTCAAGTGACCGTCCGTAAAGCGCTCGCCGCGGCCAGTTACAGTGAGCAGCCGGGCTCACCAGACCCGCCGTCTCCTACCTTAGTTTCACTTGGGGGGGGAGGAGAAAAAAAAATCACACAGCTGGGATTATATATCCCACCCACTTTGATTTTTCCCCTTTCGCATTAACTGGGAAAAATATTACTTTGCGGTATCTTATTAAATATACCAGATTCTACTATACGGCTATTCCTTTGCGGAAAACACCTACACGAAACATTTTCTAAGGTCATCATTATTCTTGAAATGAATGCACGCTGTATTCTGCAGTTGGATTCCAAGCCATGTTTACGAAAAATTTAAAAAGAAAAAATACTAAAAATGCCCATGTATATAAGAAAGCAGGATTTACCTGAGTGTAGTTACTTTGTAGACTCCGTCCCCTGACTACATTCTTTGTATCCACAGTAAACTGCTGGAGATCTTCCCCCTGGACACCTTCAGGTTGCGCTGGTTTTAGAAGTGTGTAAAATGCGTCCTCCTCCCCCGGACCCAGCCCAGCACTGATCGTTAACATCGTGACCATAAACACTACTCCCAAAAGCTTAATCACATATGACACGACCAAGCGCTTGCCGTTTTTAAAAAAAGATCTGCCTGCGTGAAAGAGCCGAGCTGACGACAGTTTAAGCGTGCCTCCTCCGCCTATCTTAGGGTACAATTTAAGGATTTACGGACGGCTTGGTTTGCTGGGCTTCATGAACGGGGCGGAGCGCAGGGCGCTGGATTGACAAAAGGCTTCGCCTATGGTGTCTGACAAACCTCCGAGCAGTTAAGATCCCTCTGCGAGATAGAAACTACAACAACAAAGTTAAATTTCCAGAAAGACCTGTGCTTCACCACAGTTATAACCAGTAATGATAGCACTCATTAAAAGTGTTTAAAGGATTTGGTGTAAAACTCCCTTTTGTGTATGCGTGTTTTGTTTACAAAAAACAAACAATTTGTTAAAGATCTGTTTTTAACATATCGAGAAAAGATTTGTAAGACAGGCTCAATATATAACAACTGGGAATGCAATTTATACGTTTTTTTATCAGTAGATTTGTTAAAGGATTGAACTCAAAACGTCAGCTGGTTCTGACAACATCAAAACGAAAATTAACTGTAAAAGGCATACATTTTAATCCCGATCCAACAATATCCATCCAAATTTTTGACCAGGATTCCTATGTTAATAATAGCAAGGTACTTCTACAGAACGAAGTACATGGATTGCAACACACTGGGCAATGGCTTCTGGGATGCATCCCTGTCTGTGGATCTTTAACACTGGTTTTGAATGGTAACACCGAAACATTGATTGTTCCATTTACGCTGGAAAACTCGCTATTTCATCGTCCATCCATCTATTTCATGTATGCTATATACTCACAAACTACTTTGTAGACATCGTTTTGGAGTCGTCATAAGGAGGAACGAGTCTTTCTTTATTGTCGTAAGAAAGCTGAAAATCAGCACACATATTTCAAGGATCTGGTGTACAGTTAAGAGGACACCAACTTCGAAAATATTACTGCACCCCCTAAAGAACAGGTATAGATAATCCTTAGCACCTGTTACTACGGTAGGATATTCGCTTTGTATGGCAACTTAATGCTGGGCTGATTCTTTTTTAATACGAAATTATTAATATATGTCCGTGACGCTAACAAGAATAAGATGTTAGAAAACGGATGGATGACGAATGGATTCTTAATATAAAAATATTATAAATTCCAAATACTTAACACACTTGAGAGAACGCATTCTTCCGACAGTATCTGAAAATGAATCAGTTAACTGAAGCGTATTTTGTGTTTATTGTCAGTGGAGCAGGAGCATCCTGTTGTGTCAAATCAGATGATGCCTCTTCAGCGGATTGAGTCCCGGCTCTGGGTCATTTAATATTTCTATTTATCGCGCCCCCGCCATATGTGCTGGCGCGTAAGTCAACTGAACTGCAGTGCAGCTGTCTGTGTGGACTGCATACTTTATGCCAGCATGCCACTGGAAGTTGTTGAAGTCGGCAAAGACGATGCCAGTGGGGAACATTCAGTGAATGTTTGGATGAAAATAGCCCTATATATTATAGAATAAAGACGAGTAAAGGCCAATACACTATGAATGTGTGCAAAAAAGACAGGACTTCTTCTATAAAGAGGAAGACACTACTACTCAAGGCGAATAAACGCATATAACTGGAAAATAAGCATTTTCTACTTAATAATATTTCACCTGCTTTATGGACCTATTTATTAGCAGTAAGCTTATATGGTAGGTTTTTTATTATTATTATTTATTAGCCCACCACACATTTTTGTTTAAACTATGTTTTATGAACTTCCTACACTTTATGGCTGAAGAAAGGGTATTATTTTACATCAGGAAAAATTTGAATAGCATAGTATGGAACACTCAAACATGGAGACAATTAGCGACGATGAATCTTGGTTGGTATTTTCAAAGCAGGAGAATCAAAGTGTGATGCAAGGACGAGCAAGCGGCGAAGAGCAGCCTGAGCTGGTGTCTGAGGCCGACTTACCTTCAGGCTTGAGGGCTGCACGTGTGCCTAAACCTGCACCACCCAGTGGCGCACATCTTTTCAAGCGAAGGCTTTCTGATTCACGCCTTGACAAGTCTTTTGTTGACCTAATAATGTATAGTTCTATAATACTGACGTGCGTCAGACTCCGTGAGTCAAAAGCTGGCCTTCATTGTCATGCGGCAAACATACTGAGTTGTAAAGGCAATAAATGAAAAATTGTAATTAAACACATGTCATAGCAACACTATTTACCCCCCCCCCCCCTTTTTTTATTTGAGCACATTTCTCCAAACCCGAATAGCTTCTGTGTATATTTCCCAGTGAAGTTGCCACCGTAGCAGACCTGGTTTCCTGCTCCATAGCACTCCCACACCTGGTTTCCCTAAAACGTCCGGCACAAAATAGGTCTGAAGGATGCAGTGCAGCAGCCACAGCCTGAAGTGAGCCAGACTGGGGTCCGCTTGGTGCGTTTGGCTGCAGAATGACAGAAACCAGTTAACATGCATTATACATTATAAATCACGGATGTAGTAATATGGCTTAATGTATGAATTTACTGTGGGCAGCTGGTAAATCTCCATCTGTCCAACAGCTACAGCCGAAAGAGAGACATCATTATTGTGGTGGTTCCTTTCTATATACCTTCACCAAAGCAGCACCAAAATCATTTCACTTGTCTTACCTGGGATCCCGTATTTCGCCAAAATAAACAGAATGTAGGACAAAACTCTGGAAATTGCTGACAGGGTGAGAACACTTGGGAGATTTGAAATAAATGTTTTGTGAGGTAGTAATGTTTTAAATATATTAACCAATATCATAATGCAGTAGTGTGAGGATGTGGCTGTTGTGCTGATATCTTTTAAGCGTCCCTGTCGCATCTCATAAGTACATATGAATGACTACCGAATGTGACAGGTTACCTCAGATTTCATACAGGATATGATATGGTTTGGGAATCAGCTTTTTGAGTGGTTTTGTCAGCCTTTTTTAGGCCCTGTAAATTCTCCCAATAACACAACTGTGGCAATGTAAAAAAAATATGTATGCAGTATATTCATGAGTAGTTCATCTTTGGAAAACAGAAAATAACATGTGAAGGTATCCCATCCTTGAAAGAATCACGAGGAGAAATGGTTCTTCCCTTCAAAGGGTTGCGCTGTCAATTGCGTGCATGCAGCAAACTGGGTGTGACAGCTACGACAATCTCTTACTGCCAATAAAAAGTTCCTCCATTTCTTTCAAGTTTTATACATCCCTCCTGTGCCACTTAGTTGGCATGCATATTTACCTTTTACATGGTTTACACACAACCAAAACAAATACATGCAGTGAAAAAGGTGGAAAAATAAGAGGCAAAGAGTGCCCCAAGCAGACAACGTACCATTCCATCGCACTGTGCTGTTTCTTTATAAGGCCGAGCATAAATGTCATTGAACCCAGTGATCAATGAACAGAAATTTAGAAGCAAACATTATAAAAAATGATTAACATAATCTAATATAAGAAAGTTTATTGTCACTATACATAGAGCATCAAGATGTCATTTTGGCAGTGAAATGTATTTTGTAGTCTGTGAATGAGGCTGTTTCTGGCCATATTAAGGTGCTAATGAAATTGACAATCTAATTTCCCATAACTGATAATAAGCTCTACTTTTCTTGGTTTATAAAACATCTATGTTTTTTTTTTAATAATTCCAGTTTATGCTTATATGTGACCATCAGTGTCTGACAGGAAATTTATACCATTTGCGGGTTTTACATCAAAGTACAGCACATTGGTTAATGTGAGCTTATCAGGACGGGATGGACTGTGTCGTTCTCTGCATATGAGGTGAGACCAGGTGAGAAATAATTAACGTCAAACAAAGACCTTTCATTTTATGTCCACAGACTCATGCCAGACCAATTCTGCTGTACTTTTTTTTAGAAGTCAAAATATCTTATGGGTGTACATTACTTCTGAAGTTGCAATACTTAGATATGATATCTTACAATTCAAAACTCAACACAGAGTCAATAATTAGTTCTGCAATGTAATAAAAAATATATATTTTGCTAGTTATGAATATTTTTGTTCCATGATTACAATGAGAGGACAGAGTGAGAATTGACTTACTATCTGCTCGCAGAGAATGATGGTATCACATGCTTGTTGAGGAAATGTGATACATTAAAATGCCACAGTGCTTGAGGAGTTCAGAGGAAGCCATGATGGAAAGAGTCATTACCACACAGCCTACTTTTCCACCCATTTTACGGCTATAAATAAAAAAGAACTCCGTCTATTACACTTTATCAGCATGCCGTTCCGATGTGGCATGCTTTCTTAGTCCAGATAAGACCCTAAGTGCCTTTCCAGAGCAAGTCTATAAATGTAAATGCTTGGGAAAAGAGATTTGGAAATTGAAACATGATTTGTGGAGTTCTGGACCTGTGGATGGCACCGGGGCTGGATTTAGCTCTGCATTCGTGTTTGATCACCAGCCCACAGGTAACCCAATTAATGAAACCCACCTGGCCCTAGTGGGAATAATTGGAATTTTTTGTAAGGTTTTATTGGGTTGGCTGGAAAAATTCAGGGGGGAGGAAAAAGGAGGTAGAGAAATATGTTACCTCTGCATGGCATGTGTGTTTGATCTAAAGTTTCCTGTTAGTCTCTTTGAGTGCAGTCAAGTTCAAAGGGCTTCTGAACCTCATGTTGCCTCTCTGGTGCTATGCAATTGGAAATGACGGGTTACAGGGAGAATGAAACGTCCGTCAAATCGTTTTTCCAATGGCATTACAGTACATAGATAGCTCAATAGCTCACAGAGATGGTCTGTTACACCAGAAAAGGACTATTTGGACTTCAGTGAACCACTGGCATACGATTTAAATAAGCATGTAGAAATAGCCCAAATATGAAACTCTATGGATAGATATTTCCTGTGGATAAACCAAATGCAGTGCATTTGGTGGAATGGTATCAAATAATATTGGACAGGTGTTTTTCAAAATAATACTCATAATTTCAGCATTTTTTTAAATTAAAAGCTCAGAACTGTGATCATTTCATTTTAAATATGTCTTGCATTTTAAACGACAGATACAAAATAATACAAAAACACACAAACCCGCTTCAAATAAAATGTGTGAAATATGCATTTCTTTGTAATTTCCATAAATAGCACAGCACAAGCAATTCCTTAAATAATGTCAGTTGCATCTGTCATTTTTGGCTCACAATCCGGCCCTTATGTGAATGGGAACAATCCTTTCCCCCTTAATATAAACTCTGAGTGTGCTCAGCAACTGTGCTGTGGATCTGCCGGAATGTCAGGCATGCGCTCACAGCTACCCAGCTCCAGTCTTCTGACCTGCGCAAATAAGGAATTCCAAGCAGAGATGGAGCAATCACCCCCTGCTTCTGTGCAAGACTCATGCGATCACTGGGTCGGCACGCAGAGCCATACTCTGCATAAGCTGCGATGTCGTTCTGTCATCTCGTTCGTTTTAATATGCAAACTTTTTTTTGCCAGAGAATAAAGATGTTCTCACAGCTGTGGCTGGGCTTGCTATAAAAGGAATGCTTCTAGTCAGTGATAAAATAATTGCAAGAAGATTCTTCGGGTTCATTACATCTTTGCACAAACCCCCGAGAAACATAGTCAGTGCTTCATTAATAAATGATATCATGGAGAAAACTGAACGACCATATGTGTGCAAACAAAGGTTGAATGAAAATAAACAAAAATGTGACCAAATAAGCCAAAGATATATGCTTACCAAAAGTACTGCTATGATTTAACCTAAATATGTTTTTAAAAAGCTTGCAAATTCAAGTTTAACCAACCGTCACAGCTCGCTGTAACTTTTTCAAGCTATGAAACTTGCATGAAATGGTCATACCTTGTTCAGTAACTGACAGCAACAACACAGAGATAATGTTCGGCTAATTCATTATCAACATAGCTTTCAATCTTCAGCTTGAGTCCTTTAGATCTTTACATCGCAGTTCACCGGCAACAAATTCACTGATCTGTTTGATCATACCGTCAAACATTTAGCACATGCATGGATGTTAATGTTTATTATTGTCTATTGTTTAATATGTTTATATTATTGATGTCATCATGAAGGCAATGAGATATATATGGGATTTTTCATTCTACCACCCAAATGTTAAAAGCTGGGAAAATGCACAAGACTGTGGTTAATCACCGACCTATTAGAAGTGGTCATTCAAGTTTGTTAACAAATGTCATAAGTCACAAAGGGAACTGATGTCAGCTTCCACATTTGCGTGCCTGGCTTCACTTAAATGAACACAAACACACACACACACTAATTACAGGTATTGCAAAAGTGTTCCTAAGAAATGTTCCTGTGTGGAAGCTTTCGTGTAGAGGGAAATAATGTCACTGCCTGCTTTAACGATAGGCTTTGCGGAGCCAAAATTCTCTTTTTATAGTAACTTTTAAAAGTTTGTCTTTAAGCATGCTTAAGCTTGTAGCCCTGTTGTATGTACCTTCAGTTCACACGTAGAACTAGTTAGGGGAGAAAGTCTGCTTAATATGTTTACTTTGGTGCCTGCCTTCTCTTCAGTTCTAATTCCAAATGCGTGAAGAATCATATTCATAAAGGACAACTTAACAAACCAGCTGAGGCCCATCGTTCGACACTGGGTGATTCCATTTTGTCTTAAAACTGCTGTATTTGCTTATTGATACGTTTCCAGTCCTACAAATTGCAATGCACCGTCACGCACCCATAGCAAATAAAAGCACAGCTACAGAAACTGTGTAAACTAGTATTAACGATTATTGATCAGCTTGTACTGCACATAAATCCATGTTCCTTCTTTTAAAGGCCCTAAATCATGCATGCATACATGATTTACCCATTATGTCATTAATTCAAACCATGTTTAAGGGTAAGATCAATCGATTGTGACGAGTACTGAATATTCAGAACCCTAAATGAGCACCGTCAGTATATGAAGCTGCCCTTTAAAACTCTGCAAGCTTTGTGAACTGGCTTTTATCCTTTCTGACAGATCGCATGGATTCTGAAACGGATTCAGTCAGATCTTTGACTTTGGATCATCTGCTTTCATTGCCCTGGAGAAGACAGTTTAATTGTGTGCTGTCACATTCCTAATAACCACTTCACAGAATTCTAGAACCTCACACTCTGTGTTTACGAATAATGATAAAATGTGCAGAAAGTCAGCAGAAATGTTTTCCAGCCCGTGAGTTACATTGCCTTGGCTTTAACACTCTGTTTTCAGATCCAGTCTGGTGTTGCAATCTCAAAGTATGAGTGAGAATGTTTTGCATCCCCCTCCCATTTTTAAAGGCACTGGAAAATTTCAGACTGAAATTAACCTGTAGAAATTCAGATTTTTCCTGTATGAGGAACTGGAGACAGGACATTCTCATGGAATGCTGTACGTACTGTAGGAGTCAGCTTCATCTTGACCACACCTAATAATTTTAATAATAAAAATAATAATAATGATGACGAAGATGATGATGAAATGGAGTGATTATATCACAATGACACAAATGCTTGGGAAACATAAACACTCTTTAAACCATTTTAAAATATATAGTTTGTAAATCTGTACTGTACAGTGCAGTTTTTCACTAGTTCAATCCATTTATCATTCAACTGTACAGAGTACATGTCATATATAAAATTCACTGGCAGCAAGGCTTATGGTTATAATGAATAACAAATAAGTAATTAAACTACAATACAAGGACTGTTTTGCTAATTATATTTAATAAAAGCATTTTACAAAAAATAAACATGTGCACATCAATATTTGCAATAAAAAAACATAGCTGAAGGAGCAGATTCATTATAACAGAATAATGACGTGCTGTTCATTCCATAAGGGAATTCTCTTTTTACCTAGCCCATTCCCTTTTAACCTAGCCCATTCCCTTTTTAACTAGCCCATTCCCTTTTAACCTAGCCCATTCCCTTTTTACCTAGCCCATTCCCTTTTTACCTAGCCCATTCCCTTTTAACCTAGCCCATTCTCTTTTTACCTAGCCCATTCCCCTTTTACCTAGCCCATTCCCCTTTTAACCTAGCCCATTCTCTTTTTACATAGCCCATTCCCTTTAACCTAGCCCATTCTCTTTTTACCTAGCCTATTCCCCTCTTACCTAGCCCATTCTCTTTTTACCTAGCCCATTCCCTTTTTAACTAGCCCATTCCCTTTTAACCTAGCCCATTCTCTTTTTACCTAGCCCATTCCCTTTTACCTAGCCCATTCTCTTTTTACCTAGCCCATTCTCTTTTACCTAGCCCATTCCCTTTTACCTAGCCAATTCCCTTTTAACCTAGCCCATTCCCTTTTTACCGAGCCCATTCCCCTTTTACCTAGCCCATTCTCTTTTTACCTAGCCCATTCCCTTTTTACCTAGTCCATCTAGCTCTCCATAGGCAAGTTTCTGGAGGGGTCATAGCATGGGGTAGCTAGTGTGCAGCACCCCTGGAGTTGGGGGTTAAGGGCCTTGCTCAGGGGCCCAACTGAGACCTGATTATTCTGCTAAGGCGTGAACCAGCAACCTCCTGATCACTCGCTGAGCCACACACCTCCATTTTAACTAGTATATAGTTAAAAAGTAATCTTGAAACTTCCTATTCATATATTTCTGCTCAAATCATTACCTGACACAGTCTGAGCATTGAACTTGACTGTCTCCCTTTTGAGTGTCTATGTTCATAGAAAAACTCTATAAAGAAATAACTCTGTTAAAGGAATGATACTTTATATAACTTTAAAAATCATTTAAGCATGACTAGCATAAGAAACAAGTGGTGTTAATTGTATATAGGGTCACTGGAGAAATGGGGGTGAAAAGAGTATAGTTGCTGTATATAAATTAGGAGTAAACTGTATTTTTCTTATTATGAATCATCCGTTCTACTTATCCAATATAGGGTCATGATGACGTTGCTATTTGATGCTATTTGAAATTAAATGTGGAATTCAAAGCATGTTTTTATTAATCTACAAACTAATCGATAACTTACATATATGCTGTAGACTTCATATCATGTTCATTACAAGAAAAAAAAATAATTTCAGAAGAGAGCTCGATCTTTCCATATTTCATTCTTCCTCATTATTTAAGATTTAGGTAAGATTAATGGAAGCTTTCTCTCTATAAATCAGGCATTTTGTTTTTATTGGGGGGGGGGGGGTATTACATATTCAACAAATAGACATATGACCAATCTGCTTTCCAATGCATAATATATGAATGTAAGAACACAGAAAAATTAGTTTGGAACCACAAAAAAGCAGAAACACAGAAAGCCGATAAGAGAACGCGCAACCTGAAACCAGAGACCTGCCGCTACTATGTGTGATGATTCAGTCTAATCACTAGAGGCGCTACACTTACCGTACGTAGTTTTTTGGTCGTCCTACAGAAAGTTGGCCGACTGAACGTAAAAGAGTGAATGATAAAAAGCATGGTAGAAATATAAAAGCTAGCCTATTAAGCATAGAAATACAAATGATGTATTTGCTAATAAAATTATATCACAGCATTCTACTAAAACATTTATAGAACGGGTGGCGTTCTTTATAGTATATGTAGTCGACTGCCGCGTAGGAAACCTCCGGAAAGAACATATTTTGGACAGCAGCCTACACGTGCGTTTTCTAATTCAGGAGTGCTTGTTGCTGTATATGCACCGGGCAAGAAAACTTATGTATTATCTTAAAAACGGCGGAAATTAGTAAGTTGCAGAATGCTTAAGTCAAAAACATTTGTGAAAAAAACCCGTTCCGGTGGGGTTATGAAGATAGTCCGTGAGCATTATCTGAGAGATGACATTTGGTGTGGAAGTGAATTTTGTGTTGAATGCAAACATGATTCAACCGTGCTGCAGAAAGAAGCCTATATTGAAAGCGACTTGTGTTCGTCCCCTCACTACATAATTCCAGATACAAACGTTGTATTACATCAGGTATTGCAATCTTCGTGCGTGCGTGTTTCTGTTTGATTAATTTTTACGATTTAAATGATTATAGCTATGCTATCTCAGTACGTGAATTGATTTTAAGTTCCCGCTGTTTACTTTAGATTGATATTCTTGAAGATCCTTTGCTCAAGAACGTGATAGTTCTGCAAACAGTTCTGCAAGAGATCAGACATAGAAGTGCCCCAGTCTACAAAAGAATCAAAGACGTCATCCATACTGCTGCAAAACATTTCTACACTTTTACTAATGAACATCACAGGTATTTGTAGCACTCGTGTCTTTTTCAGCCATTACCGGACATTAGTAATGTTCGTTTTCTACACAGTAACGAACACATTGGCCTAATTTTATTGTGTACAATAGATGAACGAAAACCACTTCTGTGAACAATGACATGCTGATTTCAGCAGATGTTTTTTTTTTATTTATTGTCAAGAGTATTTCTAGTTAGAATAAAAAATTTAACTAGTATTGACACAGAATGATGACTGCTTGGACATGCCCTTCTTATGATCCAGTCCAGCCAGTATTTGCTATGTCCCTTTTCTGCGTGGCAGTTGTATTACACTGGGCTGATACATTTTTATATGTATATTCTCACATGCCTACAATAATTTGTTTACAGGGAAACGTTCATCGAGCGAGAACAGGGGGAGAGCGCAAATGACAGAAATGACAGAGCAATCCGCACTGCAGCACAGTGGTACAGCGAACACTTGAAAAAGGCCCCAGACGCTCAAGATCTGAAAATAATCTTACTTACGAATGACAAAGCGAACAAGCAGAAAGCGGAGGAGTGTGGTCTGAATGCATATAAATGTAAGGCATGCCTGTGAACGTTCCACAACATATTGCTGCTGTCTTTGTTTTTTTCTGTTAGTTCATCCTTAAAAAACTGTTTTATTTACTTTTAATACCTACAGGTGAAGAGTATATAAAGAGTTTGATTGCTAATCCTGAGCTGGTGGACCGACTTGCTTTAAGTTCAGACGACAACGTATGTATCCAGGCTATCAGTGTGCTGCTCCGCTTCTGATAGCAGTAAGTCTCACACTCACGGATATGAATACTTTTACTTTTCTACAGAATGAAATCACAACCAGTAAAGTTCTCTTCCCGGAGCATCTTCCCCTCTCCCGCATCCAGGCCGGGATCAAAAGTGGGAATCTCTTCCAAGGGACATTCCGCGCTAGCAGGGATAATTACCTTGAGGCCACCGTCTTCATACAACGCGACGGAGAGGATACTACAGAGGCAAGTTTTTTTGAGATCTTTTGGTTAGCTCTGCAAAGTCGGAAGTTTCAAGTTGCAAGTCGTAAATTTCAACTGGAACGCCCCCTGAAGTTAGAATTCTGATGCGGAAAGTCAGAGGAACCTCTACAACCCCAGGTTCAGAAATCTAGAAGGCAGCACCTGTACTCAATAGAAGTAAAAGCTGCAGTTGTGTACTGTTTATTACCACTTATGTATTATTTGTGACTCATAAAATCTGTCATACACACATGACTGTCCAACCGCCATCTGTGGACATGGTGTTTGTATGAGCAAATGGCTTTCCAACTTGTACTGGAAGACAGTTAACTTGGGTGGTTCTACTTCCAACCTCGGAGGTACATGGAACGCAGCATGTGGCTTGTCCTGTAGGGTCCATTTGGACCGGGACCATCAATTTACTGACTGAAGATCATTAACCTTCAGTTGCTCCTCTGCTTTCCTCTGGAACCTGCCTCAGGTTCTGATCCAAGGCCTGCAGAACTTGAACCGGGCCGTGCACCAGGATGTGGTGGCCGTGGAGCTGCTGCCGCGGGATGCCTGGGCCTCCCCCTCCTCCTTGGTTCTCCTGGACGAGGGCCCCAAGGCTGACTCTGAGAATGTGGAAGAGGAGAATGTGGTGAGAAGCCGTCTGCCTGAGTGTTGGAACACGGTGGTGTGCTGGAGGCTGGCCCTGATCGTTAGTGCCTTACAGGAACATGCCGCTTGTCTTTTACACTCTAAAATGACCAGCTGAAATAGAATATTATCCACTCCCTAAATGATTACATCAGACCTGTTTGTAACTAATTTTCACTGAGTTTGCTTTGTGGTTGAAGCTGTTCGAGGTGTGGCACTGATGTTGGTGTCTTTCTGGCTTATTTAGTTGTATATCTTTAGTCTCGTATGTTTAAATCATGCTGCAGCGTTTCCTTTTCAGCTGAAGTGTGCTGCCAGCAACACCATGTTGAAACCTACCGGAAAGGTGGTGGGCATTATTAAACGAAACTGGAGACCTTTCTGTGGAATGCTTTCTCAGTCCCACATCAAAGAGGTGATGCAGAAATGTACTAATACTTAAGTTATTACTGAAAATTAAATTCAGTGATTTGCTGCTGTTTAGACTTCTCTCTTCTTTGCACTGACAATCTGCCTGAGCTGTGCGTGTTTATATTTGCATATATTTATATGCCGTGTTCATTTATGTCTTTACAGGCAACAAGACATTTATTCACACCGGCTGACCGTCATATTCCCAGGATCAGAATAGAAACCCGGCAGGCCGCGACCTTGGAGGGTCAGAGGATCATGGTGGCCATTGATGGCTGGCCCAAGCATTCTAGATACCCCAATGTAAGAGTGACGTCTCTCATCTGCTGGCAATAGCTACCAAAGGAAAAAGTACCTTTGATAAAGGAAGGGCTGAGGTGAGAGGTTCTGTTGGTTGTTTCAGGGCCACTTTGTGAAGGCGTTGGGTAACGCCGGGGATAAGGAGACAGAGACGGAGGTGCTGCTTCTGGAGCATGACGTTCCTCATCAGGCCTTCTCTCAGCTTGTTCTCAGCTTCCTTCCCAAAATGCCTTGGGCCATCACAGAAGAGGTGATAAGACCCATTCATTTGTACACAGCAGACAGTGAGGCGTTCTGAGTAATACTGAGCATTGAGAGTTAAGCCCCTAAAACGTACTGAATGGTTAATCTAACTCATGTTCGGGTAAAAATGGAGAAAAAAAAACAATTAGCTTGCATGGAATGTATTAGTCATACGGGTGGTGTGTGGGTTTGCAACCTGCCTCTGTCCAGAAGGTTGCTGGTTTGAATCCCATGGTTCCTGAGGCCCTTGGCAAGGACCTTGCACTCAATGGGTTTCTCCTTTATAGATATGCATGTCAGAGAGCCATGTGGGGTATGTGTGAATGACACAGTTTGCCTACGGAGATCAGTGTAGTTTTTGCCTTCTTTTCTGTTAAACATTTATTCACTATTTGTTTCCCTCCAGGACATGAAACTCCGTATTGACCTGAGGAATCTGTGCGTGTGCAGTGTGGACCCCCCTGGATGTACGGACATTGACGACGCCCTTCACTGTCGAGAGCTGGAGAATGGGAATCTGGAGGTGTGGTGCTGTTGTTGGGGGGGGGGGGGGGGGTGGTGTCATGCACTGATGATTGATTGATGATGCATCGCCATGGGGTGTCTGCATGTTCCAGGTTGGTGTTCATATAGCTGATGTCAGCCATTTCATCAGGCCTGGGACTGCACTGGACCAGGAGGCAGCTAGTAGGGGCACCACTGTGTATCTCTGTGAAAAGGTAGGACCACTCAGTTCCTGTGTTCAGTTGGACCTTCAAGAAACTTGTGTTTCAGCGATTTCAGATTGTTCGTAGGACCTCGGGCCGTGATAAATATTCTCTGGTAGACTTTAATATAATTTATTTAAATTATTTCTTATTTCTTGGTCTTATTTCACAGAGAATCGATATGGTGCCTGAGTTGCTAAGTTCCAATCTGTGCTCTCTGCGCTGTAATGTGGACAGGTAAGGGCTCCATTTACACTGCATGTCCCGTTACTGAAAACTGCACTGTAATGTGGACAGGTGACTGCTTGTTTTACACTGCATGTCCTGTTACTGAAAACTGCACTGTAATGTGACGGTTTGGAATCCATGGTCTCCGGTTCGTTCCACAGACTGGCGTTTTCCTGCATATGGGAACTGAACCAGGACGCTGAAATTCTCCATACGCGATTCACAAAAAGCGTAATAAACTCCAAGGTATGCAGCTCCAGTCTTCCCTTTATTGGGAGAGTGCGAAAGGAACGGTGACGATGATGTCGTCTTTGCTCTAGGCCTCCCTCACATACGCCGAGGCACAGATGAGGATAGACGATTCCAGCATGAATGATGGCATCACCAAGAGCCTGCGGGGGCTGAACAGGCTAGCAAAGATCCTTAAAAAGAAGAGAATTGAAAAGGGGTATGTGATGATATTCTTTAACTGGCCCACTCTACATTGTAACAACTTACAATGTCAGAATGTTTCAGTGAACTTTGGCGAATCTTTATCATTTGTCCACATGACTGTGCTGAAATGAGTTTTGGCTAAAAAATAATCTGTATAATATGGTTCTACATTCATTGTAATTGTGTGGCACACATTGATGATAATGCTGAGCTGTACTGAATTGCAGTGCACTGACCCTGTCTTCTCCTGAAGTTCGCTTCCACATGGACAGTGAGACCCATGACCCAGTAGATCTCCAAACCAAGGAACTCAAGTGAGCTTTTCCTATTGGATGGATGGATTTTATTCTGCTTAAGGAACCAATGGAGTACTTCTCTTAATTAACTTTATAGTCATTGGTATCCCTTTTCTCATTTCACATTTTCAGAGTAAGGATGATTTCTGTTTTGTTCGTAGGGAGACCAACTCCATGGTTGAAGAGTTCATGTTGCTGGCCAACATATCGGTAGCGCAGAAGATCTACGATGAGTTTTCTGAGTGTGCTCTGCTCAGGAAGCATCCAGCTCCACCGCTGTCCAACTATGACATCCTGAACAAGGCTGCCAAGTCAAAAGTATGATCTCTCCCAGGCTGTGCGGTCTCTGAAATTCTTTAACAGTCAGATCAGATTGTGTTGTCAAAACAAAGTGATAGATTAGTGAGTTAGGATGCTGTGCCTGTGATTAGAAGGTCGATGGCTCAAATCCCAGGATCAGCTGTGTGATGTCATCACTAGGCCCATGAGCGATATCCTAAACCTTCGGTTGCTCCAGGGATTATCTAACTCTGCTCTCTCAGTTGTATGTTGCTTTGAATTAAAATGTGTTGTGTAAATGGTTTGGTTGATATCTGTTTTGATTGTTTAGCAGCAGCTCTGGGATACACAAACTTCGATTTTTGATGTGTTCAGTCAGTGTGGTTTTATATTAAATTGAGTATGGAGAGGTTGAACTTGAAATGCATCTTGGTGCTGTTGTGTTTCTGCAGGACGTTGCGATCCGGACGGACTCCGCCAAGGCCCTGGCTGACTCCCTGGACAGGGCTCAGATTAAGGACTTCCCGTATTTCAACACTCTGCTGCGTATCCTGGCCACTCGCTGCATGATGCAGGCTGTCTACTTCTGCTCCGGAATGGACAGCGACTTCCACCACTATGGCCTGGCATCGCCCATCTACACCCACTTCACCTCGCCCATCAGGAGGTCAGCGCCCTGTCCTCTCTGTTCCCTCCCACTTATGCAACAGTGTCCCTTATCTTGTAGGGCCACTCATTCTCAACCAGTACTGTAATAGTTTAACACAGGTGGACTAATAAAAATAATATGAAATGGATGTGAAAGCAATCCTGATATTGTTCCAGCTCAGCTTATTTCTAATGGTTCGAAATTACCTGTTTATTGCACTTTGATTACCTTAATGAATAACACGATTTAAGTCATTATATCAGTGTTGTTTGTGAGGACTGACTAATATTTTGTTTTGTACAGCAAATCGTTTAAGAATTATTGTAGATGCTGCAAGTATAGCTGTATTTCACTTTATGAAATAAGCAGAAAAATAAATTAGCAATGGAGTGACATTATCAACAGGAAGAAAAAAAAGTTATACACCTGTTACACGTTTAAGTGTGAATGTACTCCGACTTGTCTTAAGTAACGCAGTTATGTTAAACCAACTATCATGAAAAAATATTTTTGGAATCCACATGTTAGTACCATGTGGCCCCTTGAATGTCTACTATGTTAATGAAGCCTGAATGATTTAATGAATAGTTTGTTTTTTTTTATATTATACTCAGAAGGGCCCAGGTTGGACTCTCACATTAAAATGAACTGCTGTGTTAAGGCTAATTTATACCTCTGGGTCGAGCCTACGCCGTGACCCGTGCAAGCGGCCTACGCCGTGACCCGTGCAAGCGGCCTACGCCGTGACCCGTGCAAGCGGCCTACGCTTATGAGCATTTATGCTTGTGCGTTGGTGTGTCTGTCACTCAGCAATTACACCGCCAAAACGCTAGGTGATACATACTTTTGGATGTCGCATTTATTGTCTTGCCACCCTGCGATATATTCAGTTGTTCAAGTGGTCACTCTTTACATATTTTACCTTCTAAAGTTAGTGCCTATGCTACTTCACACTTTTTTTAGTCTTGTAAAGTAGGAATAAACCCAAGTGAAACAGGCGCCGTCATCCTGAATGTTTCGTAGACGATGTGTAGGGTGAGTTTTTCACTTATTTAATGCTTGATATAAATAATACTTTAGATTCAATCAGCAGTATAAGTACACCTGGGATGTACGTTTTCTTTGCTCCCTTTAAAAAATTAAAGGTACCACGCAGACCAATCTCAGTTCTTGTGGTCTAGTTAAATTTCTGGGGAGGTCCCTGTCAGGCTGCAGTGTAGACTACGGCGTAAGGTCCACAGCTATGCCGTACTTACGTTGCCGATACAATACAGAGGTGTAAACCAGCCCTTGTTTCTGTTTATTTCATAGATATGCTGACATTATAGTACACCGACTGTTGGCGGTGGCCATTGGAGCAGACTGCACCGACCCAGACCTGTTGGACAAACATAAGCGGTCGGCTCTGTGCAACAACCTGAACTACAGGCATAAGATGGCTCAGTATGCCCAGCGGGCCTCTATCGCACTCCACACTCAGGTAAACCTGTAGACGAGGCTCCCTTTGGGGTATCCTCCACACTCGAGTGAACCTGTAGACGAAGCTCCCTTTGGGGTATCCTCCACACTCGAGTGAACCTGTAGACGAGGCTCCCTTTGGGGTATCCTCCACACTCGAGTGA
>JAODLD010000040.1:16629578-16699818 GCA_026781065.1 Mormyrops boulengeri | reverse complement strand
GTCATGTAGAAAAAGGCAGAAAATGAATTTCTACCAAAAACAGTGATGGATCAGGTTAGTGATGTCGGACTGCTATTTTGCACACAACTGTATGTAGCCTTAGGCATAAGACGCTTGGTGAGCTGAACTGACTCACTGTTCTTCTGTCTTTTGAGCCCTGTCAGACTTCAGATGGACATTTGGGGTTGTATCTGAGTTGCCTTTTTATAATTGTTATTTCAGCTGTTTTTCAAGAGCCGGGGTGTTCTGAATGAAGAAGGTTTCATCCTCTTTGTGAGAAAGAATGCCATCATTGTCCTCATCCCAAAGTTTGGATTGGAGGGTACAGTGTTCTTCGAGAACAAAGACAAGATCACACCCCCTCTGACTTTTAACGAAGAGGTAGCTGTTGTGATTTTTGTTGGCTACTGTGGTAAAATATTCACCTTTGTAAGTGCTTCATGTTTACATGTTAAATTGACTGCGTTTATATAGCGCTTTTCTACTCCTACGAGTACTCAAAGTGCTTTACAATTTATGCCTCACATTCACCCATCCACATACACATTCACACACCGGTGGCGGAGGCTACCACGCAAAGCGCCAACCTGCACACCAGGAGCAATTTGGGGTTCGGTGTCTTGCTCAAGGACACTTTGATGGGGTCAGGAGGAACCAGGGCTCGAACCGGCAACCCTCCGGTTGCCGAACGATAGCACTACCTCCTGCGCCACCATCTTCCCTACATTTACATGTATGAAAGCTCCAGGTGTCGTCCTCACGTCGTTATTCTGCATAACCTTTTGCTGGTCTTTCTACTGTGTGTGGCAGTAACTGTCTATGTTTTCCAGGGGCCCACGCTGACCGTGCAGAACCACACTTTTCACTTGTTTGACAGAGTGAAAGTAACCATCAGTTTAGATTCGTCAAACATTCAACACCAGAAAATAAGAATGTCCATCATAGAGCCGGTGGTGAGTTTTCCTTAAAACCGTAAATACCTTTTTGTGGTCCATATGTGTGTAACTTCAGTGGTCTCTTCTGAGTATACACATCTGTAATTGTGTGTGCTACAGTGAGTACAAATGTCAAAACAAGCTTATTTATTTATTTTTTGTACTTGGTTTGTCCTTTTCTAGATTCCAGGAGTGAGTGTTGATCCCCCTGAGATGGAGCCTCTGACAAAGAAAGCCAGGCTTGACCACTGAGATCAGGGGTCTGTTACATCAGCTGTTGGTGTATTTATTCACCTTTCTTTCACTTAATTCTCAGTTTTTTTATAAACCATTTTACCCAAATTGGTACATTTTAGGTATATCCTCTTTTTTCTGGGACTTGCCAGATCCCTAGTTTGGAAAGGTCTTTATCTGAACTACAAGTAAATTGAAGTCTAGAGGCTTGAAACACCTGGTTAAGACTTTGAAATAAATGTTTCAATGAAATCCCTTTGTCAGTGCATTTTAAGGACATTATGAACTTCTTTCCCCTGATGGTGATCTATTTTATAATTTATATTTTGACAAGATTTTAGAATTTTGTACTTACTGTAGAAATTCCTTATCTTTTCTTCCATTTCAACATCCAGGATTATTAAAGCTTCACAGCAATGCTCTGTGTGACACATTGTCTGACTAATAAATCTTGCTTTACTGAAGGCTTTTGTTATGAATCTTCTGAATTTTCCATTACTCTTAAATTGCTAATATCAATGCTAATATTTCACAGTACTATTGTCTTCCTATACTGGTTAGATATTTCACACATCGCACATCTTCCCACTAGGTGGTACTGTATCCCATCACTTGAATCACATGACGAGTTTATACTACGTATCAGTTCAAGGAATATGTTTATTTTCATACTGCTTGGTGAGGAATGCATTACTATTATCACCATGACACTGTCAGATTTCAAGTTAAATTCCGCTGGTTTCAGGATCATCATGACCCTGTACTGCAAAAGCAGTAGGGAATATGAATGGACACCCTTTTGCTTTAATAGATAGATACCAATGAAAACTAATATAATGTCAGTAAAAAGTATATCTAATTTTTTCCCCCATCTGTGGTAGTCATGTGGAATGTCTTCCAGTATGATATAATGTGGTATTAGGTCATATTAAGATACTGTAAGATCAAAATACTGATTCTCTTTGTGTCTATTATTACACCAAAAAAGATCAGTGACGTATCAGAAAATTAACCAGTGTCTTTTATAATAATTGTCTTATATTGCTTTAATATAGGGGGAAGGAATGGAAAAATCAAACATGAAAACACTAATTATTATATGAGCTGAAACAATAAACCAGCCAATCTGGGTCATTGGCAGTGTGTAGATTGGTTTTAACTTTATCGGAGATTTGTTGACGTTAATTATAACTTTGTAGATAACAAATCTGAATGAAATCCATTCCAGTGATGTTTTACCTGAGTGATTTTGCAAAACAATGTGACACCTGGTATACTGTGATATTCTGTGCTTTAAATTGGTGCTTAAAATGAAAAGTGATGTGAAAAGGCACTTAAATACAGCATTAGATTTGTATTCAATCAAGGGTATTACCACAGCGCCCCTTCTCAGAGACTGGCCCCCCACCCTAGGTCTGGGTTCATAGCCTTAACAAGGCTAGCTGAAGTTGTACCTCTCTGCTGATTCCTCTGTATATACAGTCGACCCTTCAACATCGTGGGGGTTTGGGGGCGCGGGGGCACAGGCCCCATTCAATCTGGAGAAATCATGTAAAATTTTTTGGTCCTCTTGGCAAGCGATCCGAAAACATAGAGAAACGTGAGATGCAAAGATCACTGTGAGCACTGTACATATATTGTATGCATTTATTATGAGTTTCTAAACTTTTTCTGTGTTGTCTGCTAGCCTTCATGTATCATCTGTGGCTTTCGCGAAACTCTCAAAATAATTCAAATTAATTTCTTATGCCAAAACTACAATAGGAAATGCCACGATGCAGAAAGGGCAACTATTTCATGTTTACTTCAAAATGCCCTTTTAATGAAACCATTCTCCTAAATTCAGGTATATATGCAAGTACTGCTGTGTCTAACAAGAGTCAATCCAGTGTATTCGTAACAGCGCAGTGACAGCATTATGGATAAATCCAAGAACTATCACTCCGATCAGCAGCGTAATCAGGCAAGTTTGCTGAGAGTGACAACTGGGAGATTCAGTCGTCCTTTTCCTGACACTTTTACCCAGGTGGATAGAGTTTGCACAACACGAACAGTGTTTTGTTTTCGTTTTTCAAAACAACAATACATATTTTTACAAGCTCTTCTGTTCTAAGTGCAGTAGTGGGGAGCATGAATTCCACATTTAAAGTCAGCAGGGACAGGCTTTGATCATATCTCTTACAAAGTCATCCAGCAGGAAGAAGTAACAAAGCTGCACGCTGACAATGACAAAAGATGTAACTTGGAGATATCTTCGAAGGGCACAAGCAAATTAAATTAAGGAAGTGGGATAGTATTAACTGTTGTTTGTTACAGGGTCGTCTTGGGAACATGATGAATTCAAAGGCAAATAACCTTTCCCCTTGTCCATTGTTTGCTTTTCAAGAGGCCTGACGAAGGAATTTCCACATACTATAATCTTTATCATCTCCTTTCAGTTACACATAGCCTAAATATAGATTATATCAGTATGCAATGTTTTTCCTGGTAATGTGTTTAAGTTATGAGCAGTGTAAGTTATGAGCAGTGTTCTCCTAAGCACGACTGAATGCAGTCTCACCAGCAATAGTATAACGCATGGTTGATTTGTTCAATAGATTTTGTCCCGGCCCCAGATTGCTAATGTACGATATTTAGCATAGCACGTGGAAAGTGAAGTTATCTGGAAATTCCATTTAAAAGCCTAGCACAACAAAAACATACAAAATCACAACATAACCGTTTGACGTCTACGTTATAGTACAATATACAGGGTCGGCTCTACCTTTTCAGGAGCACTAGGGAAAGCTTTAAATGAGAGGCCCCCCAACCAAGAAAACTGATGAGACCCTAAGCAACTGCCTATATCTAGAGCTGGTCCCAATTCCATATCACTTATGTAGCATGATAATCATTCTTGCATCATTGTATTGTGTGGGTAATTTTGGTGGGAATCACTGCTGAGAAAACTTTATACTTCTTGTTGATGTCTCTGTGTTTCCTTATGGACATTTAAGCTGTGTCACCACTGAACATGTAGTTTAAGAATTATAATCATAGCTCGACATAATAAAGAGTAAAAGTTTTTGTGGTCATACTTATTGGTACCGTAATAAGCTTTGTCTTCTATAATAAACTGAAAATTGATTTACAGCAAAAACTGGAGTAGAAAAAAACCTTGAATTTTTATTTATCAGTTTTGGCAGCATTGGATAACCATTTATTCCACTTAGGAACCTGTACCCTTCCCCAGCAATACAAGGAAACCAACAAAACTGACCACAACGATATATTTATAAAGTGCCCCGTAGATGTTTGGACATAAAAATATTGGATTAGAGTTGAATGTCTAAAGCAAAATATTCTGGCCAACATTGCTATAAGATTTCCTTCTCATTAACGCTGAACACAGAGTTATTTTGATCTTGTTTTGAAGATTAGATAGTATAAACACATGTACCCTGCGACCAGTATGCGAAACACCCGTCAATATTCGGGGGGGTCCCCATCTCCCTATTGTTGCGCAATACAGATCTTGAGACCCCCTTAAAATTTTGCTTTTGAGGCTTTCGGGGGGTCTCATGGGTTAATCGGGGGTGTCGGACCCCCCCAGACCCCCCTGTATTTCGCACACTGCCTGCGATACTTAAGGCTCTAGGTCCTGACATGCCCCCACCAAGGATAGGTGGCTGCAAGATAGATGGATGAATATATTTTTTTTCTGCTCTTTCTATTATAGTCTAAACCCTTATCTAAAGTCTTTTGGGTGAGGTACAGCTTTGTATGGCCTTCATATGGTCTTCTGTTATGTAATATCATTTTTGTACATAGTAGTAGATTTTATTATTTGAGATTGTTTTTAATATTATAAGGTCCATTAAAAATGCAAGAACATCATTTTTTAATTATCATTATTTGTAGTTTCATCAGTGTAGCATCAATTATAAATTCCATGAAGCATTGTATGGACATTGATTGGGTCTCCATGAAGCACCAAAGAAATATGCAGTTGGATCTCTATAAAAGCACTGAACTGACATGTACTGTGGTCTCCATAAGGCACTGAAAATCATTTAATTAACATATAGTATGGGTTCCATAGAGCGCTTGACATGTAGTCTGCACTCCATAGAGCACTTAACAGACATGTAGTAGGGACTCCATAGAGCACTTAACAGACATGTAGTAGGGACTCCATAGAACACTTAACAGACATGTACTGTAGTAGGGGTTCCATAGAGCACTTAACAGACATGTAGTAGGGACTCCATAGACCACTTAACAGACATGTAGTAGGGGTTGCATAGTGCACTTAATAGACATGTAGTAGGGACTCCATAGAGCACTTAACAGATGTGTAGTAGGGGTTCCATAGAGCACTTAACAGATGTGTAGTAGGGACTCCATAGAGCACTTAACAGGCATGTAGTAGGGACTCCATAGAGCACTTAACAGATGTGTAGTAGGGACTCCATAGAGCACTTAACAGACATGTAGTAGGGGTTCCATAGAGCGCTTAACAGACATGTAGTAGGGGTTCCATAGAGCACTTAACAGACATGTAGTAGGGGTTCCATAGAGCGCTTAACAGACATGTAGTAGGGACTCCATAGAGCACTTAACAGACATGTAGTAGGGGTTCCATAGTGCACTTAATAGACATGTAGTAGGGACTCCATAGAGCACTTAACAGATGTGTAGTAGGGACGACATAGAGCACTTAACCGACATGTAATAGGGACTCCATAGAGCACTTAACAGATGTGTAGTAGGGACTCCATAGAGCGCTTAACAGACATGTAGTAGGGGTTCCATAGTGCACTTAATAGACATGTAGTAAGGACTCCATAGAGCACTTAACAGACATGTAGTAGGGGTTCCATAGAGCACTTACCAGACATGTAGTAGGGGTTTCATAGAGCGCTTAACAGACATGTAGTAGGGACTCCATAGAGCACTTAACAGACATGTAGTAGGGACTCCATAGACCACTTAACAGACATGTAGTAGGGGCTCCATAGTGCACTTAATAGACATGTAGTAGGGACTCCATAGAGCACTTAACAGATGTGTAGTAGGGACGACATAGAGCACTTAACCGACATGTAATAGGGACTCCATAGAGCACTTAACAGATGTGTAGTAGGGACTCCATAGAGCGCTTAACAGACATGTAGTAGGGGTTCCATAGTGCACTTAATAGACATGTAGTAAGGACTCCATAGAGCACTTAACAGACATGTAGTAGGGGTTCCATAGAGCACTTACCAGACATGTAGTAGGGGTTTCATAGAGCGCTTAACAGACATGTAGTAGGGGTTCCATAGAGCACTTAACAGACATGTAGTAGGGGTTCCATAGAGCACTAAATTGACATGTGATTAGGTCCCCAGAAATCATCTGACATGTCTTCTTAAGATATTCAACTGACATAATGCACTGGATGATGGCAATTGTTCAGCTTTCTTATATTTTACAGACAATATAGTTATTTTATCATTTATACGGTAACACCAGAAGCTTGGGAATATTTTATCACAACCTATTCTCTTAACCTCTTCTTGGAAATATCCACATAACTACTGGCATACTTTCATCAAAGACACGAAAGAACATCCTGCGAAGCAGTGAGATTTATGCCAAATCTCATACACTTTAATTTTGTGACGTCAGTTGTGGTATTAGAACAAAATCACTTCTTATTGCCTGCAAATTAGCAAAGATACACTTTCAGCTTTGCAGTAGATTTAATTCAAATTTCTGTTCCTATTAAACTGCAGATTTTTGTGGCAGATTTTCATTAGACCATCTGGAGTAGAATCAGGTATTAATAGCAGAGTTGAGACCGCACTAGTCATAATAATTTATGACTCTGGTTAACTTGAGTATTCCCCAGATGATTCTGAGTACAAGTTCAGTTAAAATATGGAATCACATCACAGATAATTCCTATTAGTTTTAACACAAGGAATCTTTGTGTTTTCGTCCTTGTTCTTTCATTTCATTCCAAAATAACAAACTTGTTTAGCAGAAGCATTACTTTGTAGAGTCAAGATGGAATGTGCAGTCTTCTGAGAAGCATTCATATACCTATTTTAACATGCTGCTTTAAGAGTCATCTCAGTTAAAGTCTGAATTTTCAAGGTCAGCTTTTTATTGAGAAAATCATCATTTATGCAATCATGAATCCATGACATTTATAAGGGATTTAACACAAACACATACAAACTTTCATATGTGACAGAACTGTGAACAAAACAGTTATTTTATACATACCGAGCAAAAATGAAATATTTAAGAAATAATTTTGCAAGTGACCCTGCTAGTATTTGTTATGAAACCACTACTGAGAATATCACCTGCTGATTCCTCCGCCATGTGCAAACAAATCTCATACTAGATGTTTTTCAGGTGTGGATCCACTCTGATGGAATGAGCTATCCAAATACATTCAGTCTGCAGAGTTCCTCACAGCCTATAAGAAACATCTTGACCCACTTCTTGACCCAGAACATTCCCCATCCTGCTACTGGCCCTGACTCATACTAATTGTCTGTCTTAATTTCCTTGTCTATTGAAATGGATTCACTTATCCCTGAATGATTTGTTGTTGTATGTCACACTGCAGAGGTGGATAGTTCTGGTCTAGCAAGTAAAAATCCAGGCCAAGATTTAGTTTCAACCAACCAGTCGAGTACTCTGTAACCAGTTTTTGGGAAGTTACTCACAAAAGTAGTTACAGGCAGTTCAGGTCCATATATTATGAATCCAGACCAAGGTTTTGTTTCAACCAGCCAGTTTTGTATAAAGAGTCACAGTCACGGAGTACTATACACACACACTGTCATGGTGTAGAGGAATGCAGTAGTTCCCAACAGCTACGTAGGTTAATGCAATTATCGTGTTCTAAGAACATAAGAAATTTACAAACGAGAGGAGGCCATTCGGCCCATCAAGCTCGTTTGGGGAGATCTTAACTAATAGCTCAGAGTTGCTAAAATCTTATCTAGCTCCGATTTAAAGGAACCCATGGTTTTAGCTTGTGCTACACTAGCAGGAAGACTATTCCATACTCTAGCTACATGGTGTGTAGAGAGGTTCTCTCAACTGAGGTTGCAGTTTGTTTTTCTAATCAATACAACATGGTAACAAGAAATAAAATGGTAGCTTGACACCACTCTGCTGCCAACAGAAAGAGCTTGAAATGTTATATAATTAGACACAGCTGCCATCTAGTACAAATTGTACAGATATTAAAAGACATTGTGACTTACAAGAGAATGTTTGACAGGTGATGAGCGAAACCTATTTTAAGAAAAGCTTTAACACAGCATTCTGCTGCAGAGCCAATCCGTATTAATCCTTATTAATCTATACAGTATGTATGTTTGTCGTGCCTGAGATGAATATATGAAATATGATCTGGTTGTAACTCCTGAAAAATTTCTTTGTTGTTTCATTGCTTTATGGTTTTCATGTAGTGCAATCAAATACCTTACACAGCATTCCTGTGGCGAAATCAAGAACTGTACCTAATAAAAATGTGTTTATCTGTAGCTGAAATTGCTGAATAATATTACAGGCAGAAGGAGTTAAAATCCCATACACCAAAGGGGGTATTTATGGCCTGAGTGATTCTAATAACTGCAAAGTACTGTACTAAACATGTTTACTGCATAGGAAGGACGTTCTCAGGAAGTTAGCTGTATCAAAGCAGCAGCTGTTTAAGTGATCACACATTGTGACAAGCAAAATGAAAGCTGCCCCTCTGTTATTGTGATACAGGGTGATCTGTTTCTGTCACTGGCAGAAAAACAACAGTAAGAGGAGAGTGAAGCCAGCAGCAATAGAACTAGCAGTACAATTTTGTATAATAAGAAGTAAAATGTCTCTTAAGGCCCCTTCATTAAACAACAATAGGATGGAAAAGCCACTGTAATGATGCAAAAAGACCATCCTACTGATTAAATGGCACATTTAGGAATGACAAATCTGCTTTTTCAATCACAGTTGGAATAGTTTTTTGCAAGTGGCAGCTTCAGACACTGCTGAGCACCCACTAAGCTGATGTTCACAGGCAGCTCCTACTCCTTCAGATGCTGCTATGCAAATATCACGCCCCAACAGTGATTTCTCATAGTATTATGTGCATAATTGCATTCAGTCCTGAATATGAACTAAGCAAGACTTGTGTTTTAAGCAGTTTAACATACATATACTGTACGTGAACGTTTCTGGTTATGTACTCACTCTTCCTATATACAGCTCTGGAAAAAAAAATTCAGATTCACTCATTTCTCAATTTATGGGTTTGCTTCTGTGTAAAATATACATTTTTTTTTTTTTGCAAACACCAGCCTGGCTCTTCCCTGCTTCTCATTAATGAAGGGCTTCTTCCTTGCTTTATGGGACTTCAGTCCTGCTTCTAGGAGCCTGTTATGAATTGTCGTAGCAGTGCACTTTACATCACTTAATGTTTCCCATTCTTTTTGCAGGTCGCTTGAAGTCGTCCTCCAATTTATGAGGCACTGCCGGATATGTTGACGCTCATCTCTGGCACTAGAAAGTTGCTTCTGCCCCCTACCTGACTGGTTTTTGGTCGTTCCCAGTGTCTCCTGCTTCACATTGTTCTTGTGAACTGCTGTCTTAGAAACTTTGAGCCTGGAAGCAGCCTGCCTCACAGTGTAGCCTCCTGCCAGCAGAACCAGGATTAAACCAGGATTTAATGTTGCAGATTCTTAAAAAATATGGAATGGTCTCTTAAATTTTTAACTAAATAAAAAATAATTAGTTAATTATTTAACTAAATAGAAATGATATGACTGAATTGATATTTACTGTAAACAGTCTGAGGTTTCGGTGATGTTTTTGGTAGAATCGTCATCATTTACAGTAAAAGTAAGAGGTCTCACATCACAATTGATCTTTATGAAACTTGGTTGCTGATGCACTTTCAAATATTAATATTTAAATATTCTCTTTCTTACATTGACTTTAGCAGAAATTTCTCAGAAAAGGATATAATTTTCACATTATCGTTTTCAACTTCTAGTAGAGCACAAAAGACAACTTTATTGCATTTTATTTTTTATGGGAGACAGAAAGGCAAAGTAATTCCGCTGCTCTTTTGAAAACCTTGTGCTTCGCATAATTAACTGTATTTGACTGGAATTAAACATGATGTCTTCGACTGGGATTTAATTAATGTAAATCACCCAACTCGGTCCCAACGATTAATTCCAGTTAATTAGAAAACAAAGCTTACTGGGAAGAGTAAATGTGTGTAAATTGTGAAGGGGTAAGTCATTTTCCTTTCCTCATCTCTGTAACTGGCACTCAGGGGAATCCAGCCCCCCCTCTCCATTTTACTTTGATTATTAGTGTGGAGCCCCAGGTAAGCACTGTGAATTGTAATCTGATGGAAAATGGTAGCTTTCAGCACCCAGCTAGTTATCCCTAACTCCATATGCTTCTGCTTCTGGAAGATCTAAGGAGCATTTGTCACTTTTATGTATACAACAGGTTGTCCCATTTTACATGTAAATAGTGTCTTTCTTTTCTAAGATTTGTTTTTGGTTGTAAATCATCTAGAACCAAGGCATCAGTAATAATAATAATAATAATAATAATAATAATAATTATATGAAGAAGGTAATGCTTTACACTCCCTGCACCTTCATTATGCATTCATTATACATTTATAGAATATTCACTGCACCTTCATAATGCATTTATAATGCATTAATAGTACATTCGTAAGCACCATGTAAGTATACTTTAAGATCCTAATGTACAGTAACAACTTTAACATACATTTATTACAAACATTTCAAGATTATATGATTATACTCTTTATTATAATAAAATGTCTGTTATTAATGTATATTACAGCTGTCAAGGTATGTGGGAGGGGTGACACTGCTGACTTACTCCTCTGTGAGAGTTGGAGTCTCTGCCACAGCTCCATGTGTGTGAAGTTTGCATGTTCACCCCGTGTGGTTTCCTCTAGGCACTCCAGTTCCCCCCCCCCACAGTCCAAACACATAATTGGAGTTATCAAATTGCCTATAGGTGTGACTGGTGTGTGAACGTGCCCTGTGATTGGTTGATGCCTTGTCCTGGGTTGTTCCCTATTTTGTGCCTATGGGCTCCAGACCTGAATAGGATAAGCCGGTACAGAAGATAGAGGTATCTTAGGCTGTTAAGGAATAGTTACATGCTTCCTATGAATGTATTATGAAGGTGCACTGAATGTTTTACGGATGCATTATAAAGGCATTTTGAAAGTGGTGTTAATGTTAAGTAATTAAATTCAATTCAAATCATGCCTGTGCTCGGTGAGCGTATCCTACTGCAGTGCAAAGCCAGCCTGTATGAGCATAAGCAGTTAGCAGAGGTATGGATGATAACAATAAATTAGGGTTTTTAATAGGCTGTTGGAAATGTGTTTGTTTTCATGCGTAACCTACACAAAAGCACATTATTTTATAAGCAGAAGCCTCTAATCAGGCAGGCATATACTGCTCATTCCTGGCAGTATCTGCATGTATTACACATGCTGGTGTGCAAATGTGTGTGTGTTGCTACCATCATTTTTGACACAAGCGCATCCCCCTGGACTCATCTCTAGCATTTCTGCTGCTTTCTTCCCCTTAAATAGACTGTGCTCTCCCGGCGGCAGGATCTCCCGAATTCAATTTAGTTAAACAAAAGCGCTTATCCATCATATTTGTGTAATAAGCCACAGTGATAACTGCATGCTGATCTGTAACCTTGGGTTAAATGAATTGTTTTCTCAATCGTTTGAGATGGTGAGAGAAAATCTCACTGGCAAAGTCACTCTGAGCACATAAAACCTTCCACTGAAGTTTATGTATGTCTCAGTTGTGTATAACACAAAGAAGTATACACGACTGGCCAGAATTGTGGAAACGCCCAGCGTTTTTGGCATTATGCTTTAAAAATTACTGCACGAATATTGGCAGCAATGTTTATAAACAGTCAAAGAATGTTTAGAAATATCATATATTGGACGAAATAAGTAACTGGAATAAAGTTCTGCGGTTTCTGAAAATTGGAAGGGTTTCCACAATTTTGTCCACAAGTGTAGTAACTGCTCATACTGAGAGGTTATTTATGATTGAAGAAGAATTTCACTGTATGCTACCAGAAACAGTAAGTTCTCATCTTTCAGCCCAATTCAAAGGTATTAATCCGCAGATTTGAAAATATATGTCAAAAGACAGAGTTGGGTAATTCAGGTCCAGAGAGTAAAAGTACAGACTGGGATTTTGTTTCAACCAACCAGTTGAGTACTCTGTGACTGCGACACTTTATGCTCAACTGGTTGGTTGAAACAAAATTTTGGTCTGGACTTTAACTCTCTGGACTTGAATTACCCAACTCTGTCAAAAGGTGATAGCTGTACTGATTCAGGGTTGACAGTTTCCTACCAGCTATATCTTCCCTCATTACCATGTGAAAACACTCTGCAGGTATTAAGTCCGTTCTCCATAGCAAATTTGCATAGCCAAGCCACCTTACAGATTTCCTTATTAAAGTGTTACTCTCTTCCAAAACCACAGAGTTTATATACCGTGGTACATTTTAAATAATGTTATAGTGTACTGGTCTCGGGAAAGGGCTGTAGGTTTATAGTAAATAGTTCTTGTGTTGCTGTTCTTGGAGTGAAAGTTGTAATGATGACTGAGGGTTACTGCAAGACCCTGGACTTGGGGGTTGGTGCCTCTGAGCGAACCATTTTAAGAAAATGTCTGATTTATTTAGTGGTGAACACTACAATATTTATACTGTCAGGCTGAGGTATGAGACAGCTTTCCAGGATTTATCAACTTAACATTAATAACATTATTTAATGTATTTTCTATGACGACACAGCTAAGACCACCACTTTTCTGAAGATGAAATGCACCATGGGATACAATCCCGGTCTGTTAAACTCCAGGGTGGCTCTGGGTTTCATATGCATAATAAAATATTAATAAAAATCTAAGTTTTGGTGCCAGGGTCTTGCTTAACCTGACAAAATATAAGCAGTCATGTTTACATTCATATTGATGCCGCCGTTCAGAACATTATTCGCCTAATGAGATTTTACTTCCTGTTTTCTTTATGCAGAATACTATGCATGCTTCGGTGTAACAAAGCAGATTCTGTGTCTCGTACTGCATATAAGTCAAGTCGTCATGCATTTGTCCATCTCCCATCAATAAACCATTTGCTTTTTACGTATCTGGAATTCAGTGCAATGGGACAATGGAAACAAATGCTTGTTTTTATTTCTGTTCATAATGACAGAACAGATTTTTATTATTCTGAAATAATAATAAATGCTTCCATTTGTCTCAGGGTTCAGAAAACTGGAATCATTTTCAAGATGACATCTGTGTAAACCTGTACAATCACCACTGGAAAGCATTTTAATGAGTCCTCTTCGTGGTGTGTGTTACTCATTAAGTGGAGACATTGTGATTCTGTGGTCATTTCTTGGTGCGGCGATGTGATGCAGTACATTGGGGATCACCAAACATGCAGGGACAACTTCATGATTTTGAATGAACTCACAATGCTTTAACAAGAGAATGGCACAAAATGGCATTACTCTTTCAGAGCATGTGAAAGAAAGACACAAAATATCTATTACCTAAAGGGGAGTACAGCGAGCATTGATATTTCCTGCTTATAATCAGCACTACAGGAATGTTCAATATAAATGATCACAAATATGTTAAAGGAGAAATTAAGTGCAAACACTCCAGTTTACTGAAACAAAAGCAAAATGTCCAACCATGAAGTACCAAAATATATCAGGAAATAATAACAACTAATTCTGTAAAGTAAAGCTGCATTTTGCAAACAAGTCAGCTTAATTTCATTAAAATGGAATATTCCTATACCCATTTCAGAGATTCCAGAGAATTCCTCAGTGTTCCATACATCTCCAGGACTCTGAAAAAAAATATTGCATAGAAGATGAAGAAATGCTTTGCGGAATAATTACTTCACCAAACCCACAGATGAGTTTGAAATCCTCTCAGTTGAGGACAGCATCAAATTTTGTTTTGCGTAGCACAATTAAGCGAGCTAATGACATCCCAAGAGTGACAATATAAGATATGCTGCGAATTATTCCATGACCTCCAAAAAAAAGGGGACGAGGAGAAACATTTTATGTTTAACTCCTGCCAACACAGAGAATCAAACAGAGAAGCAATTTGCTCACAGATTGTAGTTTATTAAGATTCTTCTTACCAGATGGAAACGCTTCAGGGAAGCATTCAGAAACAGCATTATACCGAGTCTAACTCACGTGATTAATGCAGAACGCTGTTTTTTTCTCTCATACAGAGGCCACACATTTCAGAATCTAACCATGCAGAAAATATGTAACACATGCACACTAGGTGGAATTTTTGTAGCACAAAGGTATGTCACTGCAGGAACATCAAAGCCTGCAAAATTATGTCTAATTGGTTTAAAACCCATAAATGTCTGAATCCATGTCTTATCAGAGATCTAAGGCAATTCTCTGTCTTTCAGCTACCCAGACCTGTGTATTCACTATAACAGTCCTGATGGACCAGACTGTGCTGCACAGGTACAGGTACTCGCTCGCTGGATTTCCTGTTTTGTCTACTGAGTGCTTTTATTTCTCCTTCCTTATCACAATATTGTTCATTCCATGCCCCCGGTACTATACTTTACTGTATCTTCTTCCACTGGGCATATTCTGTTTTCTTTCTTCAGAATCTCCATCTCCATCTAAGATACGCGTCTTTGTCATATCAGTTTTGCAGCTGGTATATTCAAATTAACACCATTCAGCTTACTGTAAGCCCTCTTGATGTCTTAAACAAATATACAACTGGATGACGTTCAGGCTTGTCTCTCTGGGAATGTGTTAAAATCGGCAGTTTTATACGTTATTTTTAGTATATATCAGATTCATAAAATTCATAAAAATGATTCTAAAATCTGCAGATGAATTCAAGTTTGTGAAAGTTTCAGGTAGGTGATACTATCCGATTCCAATCCCAATAAAACAAACATCCTCCATTTCATTTAACCTGAGGACTCAGGGATGACAGATTTTTGTGGTCCAGGCCCTTAAACAAGCATATCCTCACAAGACAGCCAGGTGCCGGGCTTTTATGCTTCTGATTACTTTCAACTGTTCTCGTCTTTGTTCTGTTTCCTTTCAGACACAGTAACCTGGGCACAAACTTAAATGGCAATCCCAAGATATAAAAGAGTGCTTTGCTTAATTTTGTTCCATAACAGAATTTGCCAAATAACACACTCTGCTTCCTTTTTTCATTTTTTCCTGTATTTTGGCATCTGAATGGTGACAATCCCTTCCCTTTTCCATCATTCCACAATAGGAGACTCCTTAAACATCCCCTTCCCTGCACAACGCCACAAAGTTCTTTTTGATTTCGTGAGCAGAATGAATCCCACACCGACGGTTAAAACAATCCGGACACTGTGAGAAACGGACAGTTAAAGAGGGTTTCAGTGCGAATATATCTGCTGTCTGAGGCTTTAATCCAAAGGGTTGTGCTGAGGGGATAAACCTAGGTGCTGAGGTAATACGGTAATTACACCTTGCTGGATTTTAGTGTATATGTGGTAGAGATTGTGAAAGACGGGAGCCTGGAGCCAGAGAGGCACCTTCAGCATGTGGGTAATTAGTAAAAGCTGCAGGGTGCTGTGGTGTTTCGGCTCTGCCCAGTTGAGGAAGGAGAGAAGCCAAAATGATAAGTAGCAGATTGCTAAAAGTGGAAGAGGTTCTACTGATACAAGCTGCAAAATGACGTTTTTTGGATTTTAACCTTGGGATCTCATTAAATTCTTAGGTTTGACGGATGAACTCTCAAAACTGTAGGGGGGAGTCCATTTCGCCACAGAGTGTCTTCTGAACCTGGTCTGCAACATATATTGCTGTCCAGCCAAGCTCTTCATTAATTATGTCTCATTAGGCTGTTGATTTAATTAATCACTTTAATTATAAAATGCAAAGATTTTAATTAGATCCTTGTAAAACTAAATGACTTTGCTGAAGACAGTTTAATTTTTTGCCCGGCAAAATTATCCATACAATGTTAATTTTAATTACTTTTCAATGAATCAGTCATTGTTGATCGTAGCCTTTGAATAATTCATAAAATTAATTCATAAAAATTATTCCAAAAATCTGCAGATGAATTCAAGTTTGTGAAATTTTCAGTGAGGTGATACTTTCACTGTTTGATGATCACCCATCTCTCCAAAGTCAGAGTATGGATTAATCTTAATTTCAGCATTAGCAGCCAGAACACACAACTTCTAGAAAAGAATAATTCAGTTGTAATTAAGTGTTTTTAATATCCATGGCTGCTCTAAGCATAGCAACGCTTATTTTTCCAGTAATATTCCCGTGTTGCATAGAACTGGATAATAATTTTAAAAATTGTCCCCATAAGGTAAAAAAAACAGGTATTAGGTATATCTGGACCACACACACACACACACACACAGCTTTTGAGTGAGATAGTGCCAAACAAGAAAAAAACCCTCATGACTAATAAGACAAGTGACTTAAACCACCCAAGTTTCTCGTGGGGAGATAATTAGTGTAAATATTTACTGCATGATATAAGTCAATGATTTTTTTAAAATGCTCTCCGTGATGACAGGGTCATGTGTCTCTTTTTTCAGAACATTGCATTCACATCCTACAGAGGGCACTGTTGCTTGGTGTTTGTAAGGTTTTACGTACTGCCTGGAGTTGACTTGGAACATAAATTGTTGCTCTGACTGCTTAGAGGTAATGCAATACAAAAAAAACACACGTAAAACACACATTCAAAAACTTTTAAATGAATTTCTTTTCAAAAAATTTAAATGTGTACAATACTAGTCAAACGTTTTCACACACAGATTTTCTACATGTGCATGTTACTCACTTAACATTTACTAAAAATAAACTAAATATTCTTTGCTAACAAATAAATTAACATTATGTTTACCATTTGAGTACCTTTAATAGCAAGAAAATGTAATATCTTTGATTCATCAAAGTAGCCTCCTCTAACAGCAAATTTGAGACATTCTTTCCACAAGAATCATTAAATACTGCTCTGTTTCATGGGACGAAACAGGTAACTGATGCATTTAAAGTTAAAGGACAGCCTAGAAATTGACTATGCCATCAGCACACAGCCAGTTAATAGGATGTCAGATGGTACTGTTTTGTACTCTTTCCATGTTATAAAGGAAACTTGTTTTATGTGACTACATTTTCAGTTTTTTGAAAGCATGAAAAGTCTGCAGTTTATGAAATAAATGAAAATGTGATAAAAAACCTGTGGTGTGCAAATGCTTTTCACTGGTGTGTAAGTAGACTTGAAGGTGGCTGTAAGTACGCAGACTAGGCTAGTAGCTGGGATGGGCACCAAGTGGGCTGGATACTCTAAACTCCTTACTCATGAGTTTTTGGTTCCTCTCCTCTGTTGTCTTCTGTTTTTCTTTCCTTACCTCTTCCCTTTTTTCATGCACCATTTTGTATCAATGAAGTAATAATGGATTGCCACACTATCTTTTCAAGTGCCTTGGAGCGACTATTGTGAAAGGTGCCATACAAAAATAAATTGAAATGAATTGAATCGGATGAATAAGGCTCACTTAGGCGGTTTGTCTGAATTTTACAGAATTGTGGTTTCCATTCATCCATCCATCTTTGAAACATTTTCCCTGGTCACAGTCACAAGGGTTTTCGTTCATAAAGAATACAAAATTTGTTGATAATTTGGAGTTGTTTAATGTGGCCCTTTTCTCAAGACCTTTTCTTTCAGACAAACACTAACATGATCTGTTATATCTATTAGACGGATTAGACATAAATGATAAATCATCAGCATGTATTCAGACTAGTCTTGCACTTGTAAGATCAATAAATCTCTATTAGACCTTAGTCACTCTTACATATTTTGTCTCAATTGATTACTTTTATTTGACTTAATACATTTTTTTATTCTTTGATGACTTAAATCCAATCAAACTGTTATATTGTTTCATGAAGATTAACACTGTATCTATCTACATACGCTAGCTGTCAAACCCAACAATTACAAAGCACAAGCATAATCTGAGATTACATTCAAAATCGAATGTATCCATCTTCCAACCGCTCATCCTTGCTAGTGAGTTGTGAACCTATCCCTGGCAACACTGGGCATCCAGATCACAGAAAGCAGGTGCTGTGAGGTCAACCCACATATGAATAAAGTGACAGTTGAAGTGACACCTTCTGCTACAGCGTGCATATATTGTGCAATGGTTTGCCAGCTCATGTTCGGGACCGCCTAAGCGGTCTAAGTCTTTAAATCTCAACTGAAGACCTATTACTTTAGTTTAGCTTACCCGCAACCTAACGCATAACACACTGTAACTATGACTGCTGGTGCTGCTGTACATGCCATGTTGATCTACTGTGCTCGTCCATTGATGTGTCAATGCATGTTCTGACCACCCATGCTCTCTGCCTCTGTCCCACATGTCTGGATTGTGCCGGGGGTGGGCACCATCTGAGCTGGAGTCCTGGTTCAGTCCGATGAAGTATGACATAGTGGATGAGACTTACAAACCACGACATCATGGATGCAGCCTTCAATCTCTCACAGGCTGGCGCAAGGACCCCACTGATTGATAGACTTTGGTTTGACCATGACCACAGCTTACAGCTTGTGTCTAGCAAGCAGGCCCATTCATTCTTGATTCTATAATGTTACTATGCCTAGAGGGCTGGGCAACCAACTGTTAATAATAATAATAACAATAATAATAATAATAATAATAATCTTTATTTATATAACACCTTTCATACATGAAATGCAGCTCAAAGAGGGTTTTTTTGCCTACTTGCTTCCTCTCCTCCATTGTCATCTGGCTTTCCTTCTTTCATTCTCTTTTCTCTTTTTCCCTGTAAGGAAAGAACATGCAGACCCCACGTTCACAGAGCAGACACAGGAAGAACATGCAGACCCCACGTTCACAGAGCAGACACAGGACGAACATGCAGACCCCACATTCACAGAGCAGACACAGGAAGAACATGCAGACCCCACGTTCACAGAGCAGACACAGGACGAACATGCAGACCCCACATTCACAGAGCAGACACAGGAAGAACATGCAGACTCCACGTTCACAGAGTAGATGCAAGATTCAAACCCGCAGCCCTGCAGGTGTACCACCAAAACCGAATTTGCAAGAAAGAATAAAGACCCAGGCACTTTCAGTAATGACAGCAGTCTATTCTGCCAGCTGACTAATAATGCTTTAGTCATGTCCTGCAGAATCTCTTTAATTTCTATTCAGATATAACGACTTTGCTACATTTCACATAGCTCTATTTTGTCATAACATTTGAAACAGATGCGCTGTGAGTCACTGAGAAAATGAGGCATTTTCTTCTATATAAGGCTATTTATTTGTGTTTTATATTTGCACCTGCAAAGCCTTGATAAATGTCCTTGTTATGAACAATACTCATTGTCTGCTTGATTGTCTGGGCACTGTACTCTGGTACCATGTACTGTATAGTTCAAAGTGAACCAGTAAGTTTAGACATCCAGTATTATCCTACCACTCTTACAATGTACCATGTGACAATGCAGGCATAATCCCCTGTGTTATTTTGTGGATTTTCAAGATCTGGTAAATGTGTAAAATCATCATTGTGATAATAGTAAAACAATACATAAAAATATATAATAATTGGCCTGAAATGTCTACTGAATCACTGGCAAAGTACTAATATCTCCCAAGCGGAGCTGATAAAGAGGCTATATAATTTACAACCAAATTATTTACACTAGTTACTGTTAATTGTCTTTTTTGTATGGTTTGCATATGCAGGTTTTAAATTGAAAGTGTAAGATGAACGAGGAGAGACGCAGCTGTATTTTTTAAATGAACTCTTTTCTCAGCATGGCAGGTGAGGCCATAATTACCATCATTTTTTAAAAATACATTGAGCAACTAAACATATTAAAAATTACACTGACGTTGGTTCTCTCTCTTTTCACAATGTTCACCAGTCGGTATCTGCCTTTAAAATACCTGGTGTTAGGGCTTTGATAACATATGACTATTATTAATAAGTTCAACATATCATAAAACATATCAGTTTCATTAATACAAATGTAATTAAAACATGTAATTATACCGTGAGGTTCAAGCTTTAGGACTAAAATGATAAATTTGAAATGAAAAATGTAATTAAAATGTACAATTAAGAATCCTAATCATATAAACTGACATTTAAATTAATTACATTTAAACTGCTTTTCAACATAGTTTTATTACAGATTTAAATTGCAAGTTAATAATTACAGTGCATACAACAGTCCTTATATAAATCACTTCATCTGTACATATGTGAAACGTATCATTTTTGGAGGGGATATATCTTTTCATTATCTTATTATGCAAAACCAAATACCAAACTGATTTTCGACACACAATCCATTCTTCATTCCGAAATAGCAGCTCTGTAAATGCATTATTTAGCAGACACTTTTATCCACAGTGAACAGGTTTTTTTGTCTTTTTACAAAGCAGGGTCTGCCAGCTCCTGAAACAACTGGGGGCTAAAGGCTTTGTTCAATGGCACAGCAACACAAACACTCTGCCGACCAAGGGATGCAAACTGGTGAGGTTCTGGTCACAGGCACGGTATCCTAACCCAAAAACATCTGACCGTGTTCATTAAGTCATAGAAAGGTACTAAAGTTCTTTTACCGTTTTCGTTTTTAAATGTCAGTTTGTTTCAGTGCTTGAGGAAACCACGATTGCTGTCGACCTGCATGGCGCTGATCGCCCCCTGCTGTTGGATGGTAGATTCCCAGTTTGCTGTCATGTGGCACATAGAACTCCATGTTTGCCCTGATTTACAGTACAGCTATAACCAATTGTGTCTCTCCCTGGAAGAACATGGAGCTGTCTTGTTACTTGTTGTCCGAAGACAGTAGGTTAACCAGTGGGAGGGTAAAGTAAATAAGTGGGAATGGTATAGATCAGGGGTGTCAAACTGCAGTCCTGGGGGGCCGGAGCCCTGTGTAGCTTAGTTCTTTCCCTGTTCCACCACAAAGGATTCAGCTCAAGAGCTGTGTGGTAAATAGCACAAAGAGATGAATCAGGTGTGTTAAATGAGGGGAAACCCAAAAATGTGCAGGGCTCCGGCCCCCCAGGACTAGAGTTTTACACCCCTGGTATAGATGAATGCAGAAAAGCTATAAATATATATACAAAAACCTTTCTCGTGTTCTTTTGCCCTGTATAAATTGAAAGACTTAAAAAATGTCCTGATAAATGAAAAAGTTTTTCAAAGAATTACATCAATATACTTTTTCTTTTATTATTAACGTTATTGAGAAAACACAATAGAAAGAAAACTAGGGGGAGCACACCAGACCCTAACTGAGAATGACATAACGGTAACTACCAAATGAAAGGAAACACAAGTGCAGAAAAAAAGAGGAACAACTTCTATTTGCTTGACATACTTGCCTTGACTCTAGCCAGCAGGGCCTGTTGATAATGCTGATTTGGAAGTCCAGAAGAGGCCAGTTAAACTATGGAGGCGCCCAAGGGTAGAAAATTCCAACCTGGGATGCTGAAATCCTGTACCTTAGATGTGTTCCTGATTTAAAAACGGCCCATGGAACTTTAGCACTTTCCGTCTACAGGTACAAGAGATCCCATCATTTTGGTGTTGGGTGGTGGATAGATATGCCATGAGATGTGTCTCTGTAATCTGTTTGATTGTTCATACCTGGTGACTCAGACAGTCATAGGGTTACATAGCTCTTATTCATTTTGACCACTCATGTGCTTGGTATGGGGGCACTATTATCATAGTCGTTTACACCTCACAAAGGAGATGATTCACCATATCATGAACACTGTCAGTCACAATAGGCTTGTATCCATTGGCATTTGCCTTGTTTCTTAAGAGAATGAGTGGATGCAAATCAGGCCAACACAAGGTACATTAGTACAGCTTCCAGAACCCTATAAAAAATCTATTGAGTCTGTCAGTTTTACTTGACACCCCAGATATACTGACCGACCTGAGAGCAGAGTTAAAGGTGGCTAATTTGACAACATCATTTTTATTACATTACAGAGGACAGATGGCATCCTATACCACTTTCCTGGTTTACGCACAGTAACCTGACCATCGTATGCTTGTCTCTGAATTTCCCATTGGACTGTACTCAGTAAAATTACCAGCTCTAGTCTTATATCATATAGTTCAGAGATTCTCATCAGCTTTGCCTTGTAAGCTGAAATAACAAATGAATATCTTTGTCCGTGCACTTTTGTAAATAAACGCCAATAGCACCCCAAGCGGTCGTTGTTACTGAGGTATACCCCCGAACTGATTCTTCTCCCCAAATCCCCAATTAAGATCACTTCTTCTATTCATAGCATGCATTACTGTAAAATAAGGACTGACCAAGACACCCTAGATTATTTCTAATAACCTTCAAGCCAACGGGATGGTGATTACTTATAACAGGAATGAAACTAAGCAGAAACACCTGTTTTATCCCAAAACTACAGCACTCCTTTATTCAAGCGTTTCCTTTTTTTAGTTGAACCTGAAGAATATGTCAAATCACTGATGTTTCTGTGTGTTTTCTTTTCTGTGCCCAACAAAGGTTTTAAATTACGGAAACTTTGGCCTCGGTAGCGGCACATTTCTCCTAAAGTGACATATCTCTGTCGAAAACCATGGCCCCAGATGACAAATTTGCACAATTTTGGCCAGACTCAAACTAACTGTCTCTAAAAGTCGGTTATTTAATTAATACATAGTAAATTTCTTACATATTAATTTCGTGAAGACAACACATGTTACTTAGCGCTATTTATAAATAAATACAAAAAGGTATTAAAGGCACTTATTAAAATAACTTTTTTTTTTTTTTTAATAATTCGAGAAGACAGATGCTTCGTGCCGTATAATTAGCACGGAGATGTCAGTGAGTAATTGCAGAGTTCCCTTTTTTCCTTTCTGAGAGTGATGTGGAAATCGCAGCCGGGAGGAGCCGCAGCCCGGCATCTGCACGGAGCGCTTACCTGCTGCTGGCTGAGTGACAGCCCCGCACTGACGGCTCCCGGAGCCGCAACTCGCCGCGGCTCCTCCCTCTCTGCGCCTTGTGACCGTAACAGCCGCACTTTCCAGCTCCGCTTCTTACCGTCATTACCACCGCGATCTTAAACCTAGTCGCCAGCGCGCCATGTCCTAAATCTCAAACACCTGCTTTTTCACCCCGTTAACGCTAAGAAAGCTTGTAGAAGCCCAGCCTCCCGGATTAGTGTTTCGATTTCAAGTGGCACTTTTGGACGCAGGGTTATACACTTTAAACTTCTTTTTTTCACAGGTGACCATGGCCGCACCGGCTGCTCTGATCCCCCCGACTCCCTTGGTGCTTACTCCTCCGATCTCAACTTCTCCGGCGACGACCACCTTGCCGTCCCCATCTCCTACCGTCGCTCCTCCCGGACATCAGTTTCGATCGGAGCTTACTACCATCTCCGGCAGCTCCCAAGCCGGCAAACCGGTGTACTCGACTCCATCTCCCGTTGAAAATACTCCACAGAACAACGAGTGCAAAATGGTAGAGCTGAGAGGAGCAAAGGTTGCATCCTTCACGGTGGAGGGCTGCGAGCTCATCTGTCTTCCCCAGGCTTTCGACCTGTTTCTGAAGCACCTGGTCGGCGGGTTGCACACCGTCTACACCAAGCTGAAGAGACTGGAGATCACGCCCGTGGTGTGCAACGTGGAGCAGGTGCGCATCCTGCGCGGACTCGGCGCCATCCAGCCCGGAGTCAATCGCTGCAAACTCATCTCTAGGAAAGACTTCGAGGTTCTGTATAACGATTGCACCAATGCCAGGTGAGACTTTTTTTTCCGAAGTAGTTTTATATAATCGAGCTTTTCCACACCTGCCGTAAAGTTAACTCAAGTCTTTTTAATATAGTTCTGTGTCTATGAATTGCAGTTTACCGCCGGGAAGATATTAAAACATAACTGGAAATCAAAGAGTAAAAATGAAGCAATGCTTAGGTATGCAGTCTGATTATTTGCATTATTGCAGATTATAAGGAATACTCGTGTTTTTGGGTCAGTCCACCTGTAGATTTAGGTAACGTCTGACGGCCAATTGTACGCAGCGGCTTAAGCGGTTTTGTGTTGGGAAGGAGTCAGGAACGGAAAAGTGCATGTAGGCATTATGAAATTGGCTACTGACACTTGCAATGATTAGAGTAAATGTACAAATAAACATAATAGCGAGACATCATCTATGCTTTTATTTTAACAGCCCCCTCACCAAAGATATATATATAAACTGGATTTAAATGAACTGCAGATTCGCAGTTTATTATGCGCTGAAGTACATCTTTTACCTTGCGGTGAACCACTATCACGTGGGATATTTACAGCGCTGTCTGTTTCAAGGCTGCGTTTAGTAAGAGCCACATCAGCTGCAAGGGCCAGAAATACGTTACGTGGCTGAAATTGTTATTCGGTTTCGTAGTGCTCTACTAATCAATGTTATTGACTATGCTTTTTTTGCGCACAGTTGGAGTGAAGCATCCACATTGCTCAAACGGGTTAATAGTTCAGCAGCCACGCGTACGTGGACACTGGATATATTGTAGTCAGAGCGATCCCACAGCCACGTAGTCTTGAGATGTGGCAAAGTACAGAAGAATATTTTGACTTTAGCTGATAATGATGATAGCGGCGTTATGCTTTCATTAAACTCTGTTTCCCCACGTGCTCATCTGAGCAGGTACTGTACCATCGGCCTGACGCGTGTGTAATTTATAGAATAATTGATTTTTGTTAATGGTCCTTTCCTTAACTGATTAGAAGCTCTAAACAGTCACAAACTGATTCAGCTTTTGATTTAGCGTGGTTTTAGAATGATAAAAATATGTATCGTGGGTCATTTAGAACAGTCTAAATATAAGTCAGATTCTTTATAATTATGAGTAAGCACACAATAATTTTCGGTATCACTAAAGCTTCTACCAAGGAAAATGTTAACAAGACTGTATTTATCTTGGCAACTTAAAGAAAGTTATATATAGACATTTCATGAAATGAAGAAGGAATTTATATAAATAATGCCACAACTCATTTGTTAGCCAAAAAGTCATACTTGGTTTTCCATATTCAGCCAAGCTAAATATGCTTATGCTTACACCTCATCTTATGGATTTTTTTTCCAGTTTCTACAGTTATATCCTTTTTCAATAAAAACTGATCCCTTTGTGGGAGCTGAGGGTCTGTACCTTGGGGCCAGGCCTCTTAGGCTTACAGCTGGCGTTTGTGCTGGGTGGGGCACCAGTTCACTGGAGACACTCGTCACCGCCAATTATCCATGCGTGGATTATGAATGTATAAAGGAACCGCAAAATGTCTGTGGTGACAAACTTCAGTTTTGAATAAGCCGAATATGAATTTTCTTGTATGGTTTGATGCTCTTAAGCTTTTGATAGTTTTGATTGTAACACAGTTTGCAAGCTTTATATTTGATTGATTAGATTAGATTAAACTTTATTGTCATTATTCAGGTACAACAAAGTGCAATGGGTGCAAATGGTACATCAAAGTGCAACAGACAGTGGGTGCAAATGGTACATCAAAATGCAACAGACAGTGGGTGCAAATGGTACATCAAAGTGCAACAGACAGTGGGTGCAAATGGTACATCAAAGTGCAACAGACAGTGGGTGCAAATGGTACATCAAAGTGCAGCAGACAGTGGGTGCAAATAGTACATTAAAGTGCAACAGACAGTGGGTGCAAATGGTACATCAAAGTGCAACAGACAGTGGGTGCAAATAGTACATTAAAGTGCAACAGACAGTGGTGCAAATAGTACATCAAAGTGCAACAGACAGTGGGTGCAAATGGTACATCAAAGTGCAACAGACAGTGGGTGCAAATAGTACATTAAAATGCAACAGACAGTAAGGTGCAATAAAGCAGCATACAAATGATACTGAAATTGATTAGACACTTAGCAAAAGTTAAGAAGATACAATTAAAGTGGTTACTAAATTTAGGTTTTGCTTCAGTGCATGTAGTACTGCTTTTTTTGTATAAAATCAAAAGGATTGTTATTACAGTCTGACTTGTACTGCTGTCAGGATCGTCCCACTGTGTTTGATGGACTTATTGTTACTGATCTGCACCTTCAAAAAGGGACTGAAAAGCGACGCTGAGTCTGCTAGTTTTGCAGTTTCATCCAGGGGTTTTTTACATTTACATAAAGGCTCGGCGTGAGTGAGAGGTTTGTGAATCATAATGGCCGGCAATGGGAGTTAAAGGGTAACTCACAGTTACTCTCAAGCTTACGGACGGTGTGAGTGTCCGTTTCAGGGGTTCGCGGGGCCCGCTGCCTTGCAATGCCCCCATTTCCTTTTTGAGACTAGTGTCTCTTAAAGTATGAATTCATTCACTACGTGTATGACACCCAGAGCATGGCTGTTTGCCAAAATTTAATTCTGAAAATTGCTGGATGATGGAAGACAGAAAAAGATAGACTTTAGTTTGACACCAGTCACTCTGCCCATGGTTACCTTGCCTGTCATAACTGCACAATATCCTTGCTTGTTGCTGTGACGTTGCTAATTCATTGGCAGGACTACTTCGATATGCCCTAAAGCAGTGTTGCTCAGTTTGATCCTGCCCCCCCACCCCACCCCACCCCAACTTAATCAGCCTTATATGGTCCTTAATAGGCTAATAATGAATGTGGCAGGTTGAAAGCAGGGTGGGTTGGAATGAAAACATTCTGGCTGGGGGGAGGGGGGCTATCTAGCTGGGGGAACAGGATTGACTATCTACTGCCCTAAAGTGTTTTTTTTTACTGAGGCCGTGGCTCCTCCCCCTCAGGGTTTCTGTCAGCTTTTTCCTGAATGAATTGTACCTACAGCTCAGTATCAGATCTATAATACTTCCTTGCGCCCCCCCCCCCACTTTACAGAACCTGCTCTTTTCTCATTTCCTGATCATTACGTTTTTAGTTAACCTTAGTAGAATGATCTGATGTGTTACTGATTCACCACATGTTGGTGTGTTCAATTACAATGAAATTAACCAAAATCTTTAACCTTACAGTATGTAAATATTTTACTGTTAACTACACACAGGAAAGTACATCCGTCTCTCTTAATTTGTGCTGATCTCTCTATTATACTTAAACAAATATTACCGTAATGATTTTTTGTTCCTCAAAATATGTTTTGATTAAATAATTTATGCATGCCATGTTTGACAGAGTTTTATTTTTCTGTTTTTGTTCTCTGGGTTTATTTTCTTTCCTACAAAGTATGAGGCACGATTATAGGTCCTCTTGTGGGAAATTTCTGGATAAGATTCACCTTTTTCCCAGCCAGTGTGGCTGCTAAGATGCTTGTCACTCAGCAGCCATATCCAGCGGTGATGGTAACTTCAAAGGGAAAGTGACAGATGTTTGAATAGCTTGTTAGAGAGGAGCAGAGACCGAATTAAGATTAGGCCTGTTAAAAATCAGAAATTCATTAAATGGGCAAATAACCTATAATATGAAAAACTGACTTTTTACACGTTATATTTAAACACACACACACTATACACACACATACACAAAACTGGGATTTCTTTAAAGTATGCTATACATTTTATAAATGTATGTTTTATACAGTCATTTTAAAAATCGAGTCCGTTGTGTATCTGCAGAGCTTGTTTGGATTTGTCTGATGCGCCAGAGCCTATTGTAAGGAACTGAAGGTGATTAAAGAGATAAATTGTACAGAAGCCTAACAGGCATATAATTGGCAATGTACTAAATACAGGTATAATCCTTCCTTAGAAGTGCATATTTATCATGGCCAGATTTTATACGTGAGAAACTTTAATAGTGGATCTTATAAAGTAGATTTATTTCAATTAAAACAGTTTTTGATTGTTGATAGTTGATACTCACCAAATGGGGTAAATCCTGTTTTTCCTTGTAATTACATTAAAACCCGGGCACGTTCACCAAGTCTAAAGGACGCAAACTTGTAACTGTAAGAGTTTTGTTCCAGATGCAGTCCTTCTGTAGAACTTGTGATTCAGTGTATCAGATAAGCCACTAAATGAGAACATGAACACAAGAACTGTAGCTTTGTTTCACAGTGTCCATCTTCTCAGTTCTTGAAACAGCTAGAACCTGTGGTTCTTTATGCATCTGTAATTCTGTTTTTATGCGCTGTGCACATTCCAGGTAAAACGTTAACAGGAATTATCAACAAACTGTGTCAGAGAAGACAAAAAAAAAAAAGATTAGTCTGTTCTACTGATGATCAAAGCAGATCCCCTAACCTCTTAATTGGCTGCTTCCTCAGAGACGGAGGGGCAAGGATCAAGGCCTTTGAACCGCACATTATTTTAAAGCAGTCCACCTTGGTATAACCAGACTTAATTAAAGTAGGTAATGAAACACCAGTATGGACTCAGTGTAGCATTGTCTGGACAAAAGGGGGGAAACCGTCTAGATGGTGGTTAGGAGACGTAACAATCTATTTGGACTACACTACTTTTGTGTCTTTGTTTTTAGTTTTTAAATTATCTTTATGTTGGATTTTAATCTCTGTTGGGCCACATCTCAAAACCTCTCCTAAAGTTACCCCAGTGTTTTCAGTAACCGTCCAATATATCAGTGTATTTGTTTATTCAACCACTGGCAATCCATGTTTGGCTGATCAATACCTCATCAAATTTTAATGAACTAATTAAGTTAAGTAATTGAACTATTGGTGAAATTAGCAAATACATTAAATGAGTAGGTGCTTTTGAGGAGAAGGTTTGGTAACTGAATAGCCAGTTATATACAGTATGGGGCACTTTTTTGATAACATGTCTTGTTTATTGAGATTCTGTTCATTTGCATATATTCAGTTTTTAAATTGTGTGTTTTTTTCTGAGCAAGTATACATTTACTATCCAGATAAATTACTTTAAGCATTTTCTTTGATGGCCTAAGACTTTTGCACGGTATTCTATATGCAAGAAAACTGGCAGAATCAGGTGCTTTGTAGAAAGATGTCAAATATTGATGAGGTTTGAAGGAGCTGATGAGGTATCGCACTGCCGCTGTCTCATAGTCATATTGATTAATAGATTGTTCTCAGAAATTATTCCATAATGCCCAAAGGCACATTTTATGAGTGCACCAACTGGTATACCTTTCCCATCTTTTTATTGTCAAATCACATTATATTTTGGTCCCCAGGATGAAAATTGCACAAATGCATTTTGCAAAATGTATCAGTATATTTTTCATGATTAAATTATTCGAATAAATCAGCCTTTATCTTGACCCCAGATTGTCTAATTAGGATCGATAAAGTGAATGGATGTTCTGAAATCGGAATACAAGCACGGCTAAAAAGCAGAAAATGAGAAACAACATGATTAGAATCCTTTTCTTGCTACTTCACTCACTATTGCTGTACATGTGAAAAATGGAATTTCTTGCTAGATCTGACCAGAAAAGGACATTTTTTCTTGATTGTTTACACACAATGTAGCATTATTTTGTCCATTGTAACTTTGTAGTTCCCCTCTTGGGAGTAAATGGTCAAAATGCATGGAATTCAAAACACAGACCGTAAAAAGGACAGTTGGTCCTATAAGACAATTTAAAAAGAAGAAGAAAATAAAACTCTGCTACTGTGAACTGATGACGCAGAGGAGCCCGCGTCCTTGCCCTACTTTCTGTTCTCATTGATTCCATGTGTCAGCCCAGCTGGTTAAATGGGCAGTTCATTAGTTCTCTGAACAAGCGCCTGCTGGGCACCATTAGTGGTGCAACAGTTCATGGGCACAGGAAGACAAATTTTCAAATCAGTGAATCTTGTCCTGTGGTCTGTCCTTGTTTCACAGTGTAAATATCTGTATTGGAGACGGAGGTAATTGATTATACATTGCTCGATAGCAACAAAGTTAAACAAAGTTGTAAAAAGACTAATGAGAATATCACAAATCAGTTGTACGTTTTGTTTTTCTTTCATGTTTTGTACATAAGGTTGAAAAACAAAAGATCTCTTATTGAAATGTGAGTACTGAGGTGTAATAAATGAATGAATATGAACAACCCAATTGCATGGAGTTTCTCCCCGGAAAACAACTAAAATTAATTACTTTAGCACAGGGGTCTCAAACTGCAGTCCTGGGGGGCCGGAGCCCTGCACATTTTTTGGTTTCCCCTCGTTTAACACACCTGATTCAACTCCTTGTGCTATTTATCACACAGCTCATAAGTTGAATCCTTTGTGGTGGAACAGGGAAAGAACTAAGCTACACAGGGCTCCGCCCCTCCAGGACTGCAGTTGTCACCCCTGCTCTAGCAATTACTTTGTATATGGGGAAATAATGTGGGTAAAAACGGTTTTTGCAGTAAAATAATTTTGTGTGGAATTGCATGTTACTACATGTGTATGTTGCATGATATAGAACTGTTAAATATATAAACATAAATATATGTTTAAAGACCCACAGGGAATTCAGACAAAACAATAACTATATATTAATTAGATTTTTTGTAAACAATTGTGAAACTGCTAAAACACTGTGAATATGGACTGTTGAATACAAGCATTACTGTTTACATTTACAGAAGCACATTTCCAAAAATTACATCCTAAAATAAGAAACATGAAGCTGAAGTAAATGTTGCAGTTTTACCTATAAACTATGTGTCTGTAGTATCTTTTAGCTGTATGTGTAACGCTTTATATAGCATGTACAGTACCAGTCAAAAGTCTTGGCACATCCCCTGAAAATCGTTTGTCTTTCTACAAGATAATGACCCTAAGCACATCGAGGTTACACAAGTACTCTGTTATCTTGTGAACGAGCAGTGCTGTGACAGATGACCCGGCCCCCACAACCCCCTGACCTACACCCTGTAGAGCTGGTCTGGGATGAGTTGGATTGAAGAGTAAGAGCAAATTAGCCGACTTGTGCACAGAACTTGTGGAAACTCCTTCAGGACTGTAGGAGAAGCTTTCCAGGTGGTTACATCTGGAAGCTGTTTGAAAGAATGCCAAGAGCCTGCAGTGCTGTCATGGAAGCAAAGGGGGGCTATTTTGAAGAGTCAAAAACTTGAGAAATTTCAGAGATGCTGAACACTTTTCTTGGTCGTTGCAGTATTTGATACATTTTACTTCATTGGCCTGAGGCCTTTTACCGTAAGGTGAAGAACACAGCTAAAACAGAGACAAATGCATCCAGATTTTTGACCGGTATTCTAAAAATGATACGTATGAGCAAAGCTAACAATGTCCACGAGAGAACCATAAACTTTTCAGGATGTTTATATGGTGATATGGTGACTATTTGAACAGATTTGAAACTTTCTATGAATGATGTGCAACAAGAAAAAGTATCATTTCCAATCTGTGTATAGCTTAGTGTAAATGTTTCTAGCAGATACGTGGACACTATCACAAACAGCCTGATGTGTTCTAAGCACGGCACCAAAAGCAAAGTGTTCGCTTGGGAGAAACTGTCAGGCGTTTGTTTGATTCATTAAATGCTGATTCCAGTGAAGGGCTTTCATTGAATGGGAACTGGGAGCTGTTTGTCTGCCTTAGGCAATATTTGTTCTGAAAATCTCCAAAGATCAATCTAAAACCAGGAAAGCACAAATCCTGGTACGTTTTGTGTTCTTTATTGATTACATGATTTTTTTCTTCTTTTTCTACCTTCCAGTTACTCTCATTTGTTGCTTATTGTGGTAGATGACCTCTAAATAGATCAATACCTGGGGTCATCACTCACTATTCAAATCCATTAGGGGGAAACGGCTTATGTATTTATACATTGCACAATGATGAACTTGCGTCATTTCCGGTAAAATTACCATGTTACATCATTTTATGTAACTAATGCCAGAAATAGTTTCTTGAATTTTGCTTGAATTTCCAAACTGAAGTACCTTGTGTCTGCAAACAATGGCATTTTTTTTTCTCATTCTTTTCTATCTTTGATTGAAATATTTCACCCATTAATTGACAGTACCGAAGTATCTAAGTTTAGAAGTTCTGTCACACCACACTTACCATGAAGTTCATATGACATACATTAGAATGCCCTCCTTTCAAACCATTATGTACCTTCCTATAAAAGAACTCTTTGTATAGCAATTTATTCCAGGTAATTAAAATTAAAAGACATAATGATTTGAAACACGCATAAGTCTGGTTCAAGAGGTCTTCAGCAGCCTTAACCTTATGTTTTATAAAACGATGAAATTTACAGATTTTAATATGGATTTATGCTAATGCTATGTACTGCACTTACTGCCCTACATCAGATAATCCAAAGGCTTTTCTCCCTCAACAGTTTTGTGAGATGCTGTGTATTTGATACACTCAAAGGCCACTTTATTACTGTAGGTGCACCTGGCTCAATACTAGGTAGGGACCTTCTTTTGCCTCCAGAATCACATGAAGTTTCAATGTGCTGTGCATTCAGTGAAGCTTTTCTGCGCACTGCTGCTGCGCTGAGCTGTTATTTTTGCACCAGTGGCCTTCCTGTCATCTTCAGTGAGTCTATTCTGCCCTGATTTCTCTCATTAAAAAGGTGTTTTTGCCTGTAGAATTGCCAGTTACTGGCTGTTTCTTTGTTTATTGTACCCTATTCCTTTAGCTCTAGACATCAGTGTATGAAAATCTCAGTAGGTTAGCAGGCGTCCGACGTGCCACAATCACCATGTACGGCACCAACAATCGAGCTACATTGAAAACCTGGGATATCTCAGCTACCCTGATGTGTAACTGAAAAGCGATTGGTCTGCGTGCCGCATATATTCAGTTTGCAGCGATGTGACTTACCGTCGAAAAGCAGGATGTTTGCATTAACAAGCAGGTGGGCAAGTCTACCTAATAGACTGGCCACTGTGTGTTTGTGTCTGTATGCTTATTCTGAAGCTCTGTTTGTGGTGGTTTAGCTGGGAAATCGGGAGGTCGGCACGCAGCAGTAAATCGCTCCCTTGGCTGGTGAATAATCGCCTGCTTGCTCTCCCAGGCTGGGAAGAGGATCTCGGTTCCTGTCTTGCATATCAGCCGTCTCATGTTCACTGCCTTGCCGGTCAGCATCTTTTGTCTGTTTTCCTTTGACTGGCTGCTCTGTGTTTTTTTGCTCCGGGTCCTGTGGAACTTCAGATGCGTTCTCTTGTAACTCGGCAAAAGTAGATTTATTTCCTTTTATTGATGCAGTAGTATTCATTGTGTTATGCTATTGTATCTTGTGAAACTGATACTAAATTTTCCAAGCATATTGGAATAGCTCTTTAACCCTTTACTGCTTGATGTTATAGGGCTTATAATGTTTGCTGTGATTTACAGTAGAGGGAGGGATTACAAGACATGTATCCTTTGCATTGGTAATACAGTGTTCTACTTTTTGGGCTCTAGGCGCACCCTTCCTTCTTTTACACAACCGCGAGTGTGAATAGTGAAAAGCTCCTCCTGCCGGTTGTCGATCAGTGTTCTCCTGACAAATTGTTCCCTGCCGGTTTCCCAGCAGAAAAGTAGCTGAATTCTTTGAAAGTGCCATTAAAACACGGAGAGGAAAGGTGTTTCACATACATGTAAAATAGTGGTAGGCAGGTAATTATCTATTAACTGAATGACTTTTCCCTCAGTCGGAGTCCGATCTGAGGTCCATGATCCACAGGTACGGGAAGCTTTTTTTGTAGAAATGTAATCTGAGTAGGCTCTACCTAATGATTAAGGTTTGAGTAAATAAATAACAATGTTCAGTTACTGTTTCCAGTTATTGTTTTGAGATCATCCTATTCCTTGAGGACATATTACCCATCTTAATCAATGGTGCAATATTTTAATTTTAGGTTTCAAGCCCAAATTACACATTCTAGGCCCTCAAGAGATACGACATGATTCAAACATTCTTCCATCTACTCTTATTTTGAAACATTTTCTCTTTGTATTTCCTTTTTTTGTGTGTTTGCAGATTTCTCTGTATCTGTATTTCTCTTGTGTTTCTTTAGGTGCTATTTCTGTGAGCTCTTTTACTTAGTTAAATTGATGTTGTATGTTTATATGTAATGCAGAATCTGGCACAAACAACAGAAATGTTAAAAACTTAAGCACTTTGTTTACTCTAGTTGATAAATTGATATTATGAAGAGACATGAAATGCAGTTGATGTTTGCAGATGAGATTTATTGTGTAATCATGATTCACTGACAGGTCTCACTAGAATAATAATTTGTTTACTCTCATGATATTTTAGGGGCCTTATTGCCACATTTAATATTAACAACAGAAAGGACTGTTTTGATTGTATGGATACTAAGTAACCCCCCCCCCCCCCCCATCCTTACCAGGATTTGCCGGCAGTATCCAATGTCAGATTAACTGACATTGGTTTGCAGTCTGTTCTGTAACTTATGACTTTGTCATTTTATTTCAGTGGTTACTGATCAACAAGAAAAGGAAAAGATTATTTTAAAAGTTAATACTGTTGAAGAGTGGAATTGTCATAATGATGATAACCTTGATTTAAAATGAAATGGACCTGCACCTTTTATAATGGTTTATAGGAAGGTCTCCATAAATGATCTGAATGGAAGGATTTTGTCGATTTTTTTCTCTTATTGCTTTCACTGCCAAAAATGTGTGCTCAAAAGATAATAATGGAAAATAGCTCTTGCTGATAAAATATATTCTTGTTGCTGTGTTAAATTAGTGACAAGTCAGTCTAATCACTGAAGGTGTATTTTACACACTTGCATACTGATTGAAACAATCAGTTGGTTGGTTGAAACAAAATCTTGGTCTGGATTTGTACTTTCTGGACCTGAACTTTCCACCTCTGCATAGTGGGTAATCTGCGCACACATAAACACACAGGGATGAAGCACAAATCTAAACAGGACACCAGTACAAGAGCACATGACACACGGAACAAGGCAGATTAACTGCATACATGACATAGAAAGGGGCTATTCACAGTACAGCAGTGCAGCATGCTGGGACATATGCAAACTATCCAGTCAGCGCTTATCTCACCGATGCCACAATATTAATTTGAACAGAATTGGTAGTTTTAACGCGTTTGTCATTCTCCTCTGACCTCTCTTGTTAGCAAGGTGTTTTAATACACAGAACTGCCGCCAACTGTATGTTTCTTGTTTATTGCACCAGCTTCTGTAAACTCAAGACACTGTAGTCTGTGGAAAAGTCCAGCGTGGCGGCTGGTTCTGAAATACTGGAACCGCAATGTCACTAATCATACATGTTAGCCATTCTGATGCGTAGCAAAAAGTGAGTGAACCTCTTGCCTCCAGTCTGTGCCTGGTACATACTCACTTGCAGCCACATGATTTGCTGTTTGGAGGTGCAGGCCCGTTTCAGGGAAAAACATTATAAATTGGCCCCTGAGTGTATGTTACAGAACAATTTGCAAAAAGTAACAGAAATTTAGCAGGTATCCTGGGCTTTGCGTATCAAATGCCCCTTCCATCTGTCCACTCTGGAATATCGGACTTGGCAATGAGGCAACTTACCCCGCTTCCTCTGGCATATGGGTGGTGGATATGCTAAAATGTAATTTGCTTCTGTAATTGTATTGTCCCATTTCAAATTGATCTGCTTTGGAGATCATGTTTATGGGTTTATGGGACTCTGACATATCTCTTAAATTCCCTTCCTTACCAGTACTGGGTAATAAAGTTCACATTGATTATTTGGAGTTGGCGTTTATTTACATTACCGCTCCGCACCCCAGGGACAATGTTCAATAAAACAGATGCGTTGCTAAAATGCACATAATAATACATACGATCGAAACTGCATGCTTTATAACTCCTGCCTACTGAAATATACAGAGCCCTAATTAGAGCCTGGATGAGCAATGGCTGATAAGAACATCTGTTTCCTTTTCAGTGCTTCCTCTATGATTCCCTTTTCAGTCCTTTTTTTATATATTTGCTTTATTGCGTTGGCTGGCAATATACACACGTTATTAACCGGATAATTGGAACAGGAACGCCACAAGACTCTACATGTGATACAACTGTCATATGTAGTTCTGTCTATGAAAATTGAGCTGTTATCCAACGTTGGTTAAGGCTTGTCCAGAGTAATAAATAATAATTGCATTGACTAGGAATCTTGTAGGATCAGCAAGCAATGGGTAAAAATAAATATTAATATCAAAAAATATAAATTCCCCATGGCTTATCCAGTGCAGGCTCCCAGGTTGAGGCCTGCAGCCCATCAGAGGTAGTGCGAGGTACAAAGCAGGTGACACGCTGGATGGGATGGCAGTGTGCCGTGAGGTAGGTGTGGCTTATATGCTATAGGCGATCTGGAGTCACCTACTTACCTAACTGCATGTTTTTCGACTGTGGAAGAAAACCAGAGAACTCAGAGGTAACCCACACAGGGAGAACATGTAAACTCCTTGCACCGTACCACCAGGGTGGGAACCGACCCCACGACACTCTAGGTGTGCAGCTGTAGCCTTTTTGCCACACCTACTGTAATTCCTATCAGATCACAGATGAGAATATGTTAGAAAAGGGGTACAAAAAGTACACAGTACTTGTTTTTCTCATTACGAAGACAGAGTCACTATATTATATACTATATTAAATGTCCACAAAAAAAATGTCCTGTAATGGTACAAGAGAGAATTTGTACCCAAGGTCTGTGATAAAAACAAGCATTGACTAATAAGGAAGCTTTTTCACCAGAATTTTTATCCACAGCGAAAAGTTATTTCTATAGCATTCTGGAGAGTTGAGATCAATTAATTCTGCAAAAATGAATTTACTCCTGCAGAATAAAATAGGATAATGGAGCATTAGCTTCTCCTTGACCCCAAATGGTTAGAAAGTGATTTTAGCGTATGGCATGCGGCCTCTCGTAAGCATACACTAATTACAAATGAAATAAAACTTTCTGAATTTGCAGTATGCTAATGCTGATGTTATGTGATGCAGGTAAAGCATAGCAAGAAGGACCTGTAAAAAATAGTGTGGTACATTTAAAGCCTCTGCTTGACCAAACCTTCCTGCAAATTACAATCCTTCAATATTTTCAACAATTTAAAACTTCAGTTGTTAATTAACGGCATGCTCATTTTTATTCCCCTTGCACAAATAGCTTTGTTTTATTCTGTGTAGCATTAAAAGTAATTATCAAAGGACAGATTGGAAGGGTCAAATTAGATTAAATTTTCACCTTTATCCATTACAGCTAATTTTCGAATCATTCTTCCCTGAGCAAACAAATCACATTAAAATCATACACAGTAACTCACTCACATTTTTGTTTCCCTGTACTTTTTCTATGTATTAAATGTCTGAAATGTGTATTAAGAGTCTGGAACACTGTCTGCTCCCACCCAGGGAGCTTTGATGTTGCGTGAATCCCCTATTCATTCTGACTCAAGCCCCATAACCCAAACAGCAAAAATGAAGTGCTGCGGTAGACTGGTCAAGCATACAGTTAGAAATGTCGGAAATGATCAGTCTTTATGCTGAATCACAGTAAAAGACCCGATTGTAAATCTGTCTTTATTTATGAACATAAAATAAATGCTTACATGTTAATTTGGTCTGACATCCTGTACATCAAAGTGCAGCACAACACTTATTTCATACATTTTAAACCAGCGCTTTTCAGATCTGGCCCTCGATTCCAAATCCAGGCCTTGTTTTCAGTTCTCCCAGGCAGTCAGATTAGTAATCCCTGATCCTGATTTGCTACAGAGGCATCACACCCAGCTCACAGGTAGAGGAAGGCTGGAAAATCAGCAGTGTCTGGACCTTGAAGACCGTGGTTTGAATAGCCCTGGTTTAAATGTTTAGTATTTAGTATGATTTTCTGCTAATTATAAGCAAATAAACAGTCCAGTTTCAGAAATAATCCCTCACTCCTTTTCTTTCTCACATGATATGAAGAGAGCTTTACTGTACAACCAGCCCTTCTCCCTCTGCAGCTGGAGATCAATCAGTCAGAGCTGAACATGAAAGTGAAGCCCCAGAAGCGAGTGAATCTAGTGGGAGTATCAGTGTCCCAAATCCAATCCAATGGATGTAAAATATGGGAGTGTTTATACTTTTTGAGCTAAGCATCAGTGGACAGTAAATCAAGGTCCTATAAACACTTTCAATTCCTGATTCCTTACCTCCACATATACTTTAGATGCTGGAACAGTTGCTCATCTACAGGGAACTAATTTTCATTCTGTTTTGGTTAATCTAGCTGGAATATCCTATTTTGTTCCCTTTTTGGTACATCCGTAATTGTCAATATATTTAGGACATTAGTAGCAGAAGAACGGTAGAATATGTGAATATATGACTATACCGATTATTTTCTCTGCTATCGACACTGTAATTCAAAGTTGGCCCAACCAGATGTAATGATCTTATGAACTTTATAAAGACACCAAGTGTTTTTGACCAGGGCTATATGGTGAGAATGTTGAACACGGTTTATGACATGAAATGCGCTGCTGGTATCATGTGCATCTCTAGCTGAGGATGCGCTCCCTCTGCTTCAGTGTGAGGAATCTGCCATAACCTACTGGTCCCTTGATTCTCTTATCTCTATTTTACTAAGGAATTTTAGTGCATTGTTCACTCAAATGTAGTATGTTCAGCTCCTGGTTTTGTCTGTTTTGTGATGGCCTAACAGTTACAGATGGACAGTCTTTCATTTGCGCTGATCGACAAGGATGCTTCGGGACCTGTTTGTGCCTGTATTGTATTTATAAAAGAAATTATGTAACGTGAGATGTAAATTGTCCACATTTAGTGAATAGCCAGATATGACATATATTATTGGCTATATAGACATTGTTCTGATGGTAATTTTGGCCCTGTAAGAATGACCAGAATGCATTTATTATTAAGTTGCCGTTCTGTGTTGCTTGTATTGATTATTTACCATGTATCTTCTAATCGACCTTCATCCATTAAACAACTGCTATAGATTCGATCCGCATACTGTAACACAGCAAACTACTGCATTTTCTATAAGAAGAGAGTAGATTTTACGCCGTGTATTATACATAAATAAAAGCCATTTTCTCCCAGCATCATTTCACTGTTTCCTGTAGTTACTACCTGAGCTTGTAAATGAATCCAAATGAATAATGGTTGCGAATAATAATACTGAACAATAATAAGAATATTTGTGGCATTTTTAATGACATGAGTTTGAGTCACACAATGGTATATATAAAACATTGCATGATTCAATAACAGTGCAAGTAGCAATCTGCTTAACACTATAATCTGCACAAGCCTTGACTACATTTACATTAAGCAGTTCTGTAAAGCTGTCCACTGACAAATAAGGTCCTTTGCCTGAATGGATGAATGCATTTTGAAAAGCTGTTTCATCTGTTATATATCGTGCTTATTTTGCTGTGAGAGAAAAATAAGTTCGGTTGAACTTGAATTCTGCTACTTGTTTCTCATAGAGCCATTCATACTTGTTTGAAGACCTTGAGCTAACAAAGCTTACAGTATTTGAACAGTTGTGTCTCTTTCTCTGTGTTGGTATGTCAGTGATCTGGACCGGGCTTCTGTTTGTTGAAAATGGAGCAGTTACATTGTGTGAAATGTTCCTGAGCTCTTACTGGTGTTGATTTCTTTGCAAGCAGTAGAGAAACACAAAGAGGGCGGTGTATTCCTTTGTAAAAGCACATTTTATTAAAACCAACAGTCAATATGTTTCCTTCAAAAGAGAAACTAAAGTCATATTTCTCATAACAGCCTAATAGCACAGTGTGTAATAACAGGAAATATTGAATTTTCCTTTTTTTGGAGGACCATGAAAACCACGCCGTTTTCAGTTCATTTTTCCATTGCTTTTTTGAGTAACAGTCTTATCATATTTCCCCCCCTACACTTCCCTGCAGAGACAAGGCATAATAGTTAATGCAATGCAAACATTTCTAATGCTACTGTGCATTTAAGGAATTAAACATAAATCTCATTAGTTGAAGGTCTTAATGTTTTTTTTTTTAAATTTCAAAGCAGTTCAAGGAACCGAAGTATCGCAGAAAGAAGAATAGCAGGTTACATTAGTGACACTGAGGTCCATGTGGGATTCCATTATAATTTGTAATGTCCAGCAGATATTGCAACATTTAATACACATCATACATGCTCTGCTGTTATCTGACTGTCAGGAACATGTGTAGTAATGCAATGTGCATTGACCATGTCAGTTTATCACACATACCTTTCTGCTGATTCACGGTGATATACTACTTTGTACCTGCGGGTTTCTTTCTTCTTCTCATCCTTTCCACTACTGAAAGGGGTTCCTTTGGTCTTGGCCTCATTCTGCGCTCCAGTTCCGGTTCCATGTTATTTTATAGGCACTCGGGAACAATGCAGACATCAGGTCATGGAGGTGTCACGGTCAGAGAGTCTCTGATTTACACTCTGCTCAAGAAAAATACCATTAAGATAAGAGACTTTATTGTCGTTGAATTAGAAATACAACGAAATTTGTTTGGTAGCTCACGGCTCAGCAGCAAAGAGGTATAAATTAATGTACCACGTGAATATGGCATACAGTCTTGTAGACATGGTATAAATATAAATAAACCTAATGTAACTATTGGTAAAATACAATATAAGAAATATATTCAAATGTGCATTAAATATCTTTCTGTGAAATAACAATGGCAGTATCTATGAGCTTATCTCAGGAGTCACAGGGTATAAAGCATTTAATAACAAAAAATAATATCATGATTACAGTGACCAAAATGATCACACTTATCAGTATTATCTGATCACCCATGTTGCCGCGCGCCTGTGTCTGGGAGACTGTTGCTAACTTTGGTTAATGCTGGACCGTATTTTAATGTGAGTTTTTCAAAGTACGGTTGTCAAGCACATTTTGAACGAAAATTCAAATTTGAAATGGTAATAGTATCCATCAGGAATTTTACTGTGGTTTACCGTGAAACCAGTAACCGTTCCATCCCTAACACAATCTAAATGAGAACGTGCAAACTGTAAGCACCATATTGCCAACGTATGTATGTGTGTGTGTGTGTGTTTGTGTGTGAGAGCGGGTATACCTATCTTTATGGGGACACAATGTCCCCATAACGTGATAAATATGCGTTTTTTTTCCCTTATGGGGACCGGTTTCCTGGTCCCCATAAGGGAAAACTCTATTTTATAAAAATCGGTGACTGCTATGAAAAAACTAAAAATGCAAAAACTCTAGTATTTTGCTTGGTTACTTATGGTTATAGTTAGGGCAGGGTGGGGGTTAAGGTTGTCATAGTTAGCATTAGCATTTTTCCCATAGACGTGAATGAGTGAACCCCATAAGGATAGGTATACCCGACATGTGAGTGTGTGTGTGTGTGTGTGTGTGTGTGTGTATATATATATATATAATGACAAATATTACTTCCTTTATAATCCAGTGATTTCAGTGATGATAACTTTTTTGTCAGTTTTTTTTATGTATTTATTCTACGTTTAGATTGTAGATGCTCAGAATCAGAATATTCCCTGAAAAGGCCTTTTCTTGGTAGTCAAAAGGCAGTGAGTCCTGATTAAAATATCAGTGTGAATTGCCAGGAGATTAGAGTGATGCTAACAAAAAGTAAGACCAGGAAAGGGCAAGCTGTGTTTTATACCTGGGAGAATAGCTAAAGGCTTCTACAGCCTGAAATTAAACCGAGCCTGTCCCATCAACTCATTTTGTGTTGTAAAAAAAGGACCTTTACACTTTCATTTTCCAAACCATTGACATCCGAATTTAAACTCTTATAGTGTAGCCTGGGGCGTTCCATAAAGCCGTCTTCTGGCATGGTGGCCCTCGAGATTTTAACAGAAATCTTTGTTCTTCTTTAAACCTGGGTGATGCTCTTGCTCTTGTGAACTGATTGACAGAAACATAATGTGTTTATGTGTAGATTTTTATATTTTATGTCTTAATATTTTGCCCTCTCCTATTACAATTTGAAAATATTTGTTTGGATATAATGCATCAGTCAAAGGTTTGGACACACCTATCAATAGAAAGGTTTATTTGTACTATTGTCTACATTTTAGAATAGTTATAAAGACATCAAAGCTACATATATGGAATTATGCACTGACCAAAAAAAGTATTAAATATAAAAAATGTATTATTTGTTGGTGGGGTGGGGGGGGCACCACTGGTCCCTTGAAGAAGGCTGACCCTACTGTCTCCTCTGCGCCAGTGTCATGAACTGGCCTCCTGGTTGCTTTTCCAGCATCCTTAAGGAGGTCCCACATATACTGAGCTCTCATTGGCTACTTTTCCAGCTGTCCTGAAGGAGGTCCCACATATGCTGAGCTCTCATTGGCCACTTTTCCAGCTGTCCTGAAGGAAGTCCCACATTTGCTGAGCTCTCATTGGTCGCTTTTCCAGCTGTTCTGTAGGAGGTCCCACATATGCTGAGCTCTCATTGGTCGCTTTTCCAGCATCCTGAAAGAAGTCCCACATATGCTGAGCTCTCATTGGTCGCTTTTTCTTCACGATCTGCTCAAACTCCTCCAAAAGCCTTTCTACTCTATTTAGATCACGTGGCCAGGTCATGTGATGCGACACTATGCCTCTCCTTTCTAGTAAGCTTGGCGTGTCCAAACATTTGACTGGTACCTTATATTTGGAAAATTTGTAGTTTGATTATTTTGTGTGTGATGCATCCAGTGTATGTTACCCTTTATGTAGTGCGGGGTTGCGGGCAGGGATACCCTGTATGAGATGCTAGTTCGATTAAAGACACCAGTTCCTCTGAAAATCATGTCTTTGCGGCAGAAGAGTTCGGAGAGACCACAGTTAACATAGATACAAGATCAGAACAGGAACTGGACCCAAGGATGCCGCTAGAGATTTTAGGCCCTATGAAAGCATATCATATTGGGTTCTAAACCCAGACCAGTTATGTTCCAGATTTTTTAGGGCCCTTTAGGGCACTGTTACGGTTCTCCTGTCCGAATTCCTTGCCCAGGAGGTGTGAGGCCACTGCAGAGTTTTATAACTTTGGTTCGTTTGTAATGATGCGATGCTCCGTCTTTGTGTGCCCATCTAAAAGGACCATGAAGAGATTGTGCAGCTTGACACACATTTTGAAGGTAATTAACATGCATTCCTATCTCAGTGGTTCAGTGACATCAGGCCTGTCCTCGTCAGTGCTGCGGTGACAGAATATCTGTTTCTGTGTCAGGTTTTAGCTGCCTGTCTCTTTACGCAGCCCTATGTCATTACCTCCTCTGTGCTCGAGTTTCCGTAATGACATGACAAAAGGTCTGCTATTTGAGGCACTCTGTGAGACACATTTTTATCTCCAGGAGGCATTCTGTAGAATCTGCCGGACAACGGACAATCCAATTATAAAAACTCAGCCATCTTTAGTATTATGTAATGATACTCTACATCCTATTAATTTAAATACATTTATATCAATATCAGAAACGTGGATTAAAGAAGAGCCACAATCATTATGTCCTATTTGTATGGAATTGTCTCACCATTTCGATCCAACTTCTTTTTGAAACGGGTTCATTTGATGGCGATGCCATTACAAAATCGCTCTTTTTAGTTTTTTATTGTGTAGTAGGCAAACAGTAGAGATCATATCACTGCTAAATCACAATCGGATGGGTCATTTTCATGGTAACCAGTGAAGAAAGTTGATTCCCGCTTCTGTCTCTGAGTCCTCCTTAATGGTGTACGCACTTCTCTGCCTGTTCCCAGTTATCCCCTAGATAGCATGTAACAGTCCTTGTTAGATCCCTGATGGCTTCAATAAAACTCGGCAATAAAAATAGCCAATTAAAGTGGAACAGACACTTCAGAGGTAGAAACTGGATCATTTAATTAACCTTGAATATCAGCCTTGTTTAAAAATAAGGTAGTGTACATTAAGCTACCTTATTTGTTGTACATTTTACTTACATTATCTATCGTGCTTTATAAAGACCAGTTTGACCAGCATGGACACAAGCCATGCTTTATTGCCTGTTGTAAAATTTGTGCTTCTTTCACCCAGTAGGCCATCAGAAATAAGACACAAAATTATGGGAAAAAATCTGAATAAATAATAGGCAAACTCAAAATTATTTAAATGAAAATACATTAGTAATATTACATTTTATCTGCTGTGTTTACATATCCATTTATCTCCTAAAACAGCTGAATATTTACTGAAGTAGTTCAGATTTTAGTGCTTCTCCTAGGGGAACAACAGCAGGATCCTACCGGGTTTGAACCCAAAACTTTTTCTTTGCTAAAAAAATTTGCTTTTTACAATAAATCTGCAACGTTCCTGCTTGCTGAATTTAGTCTGACCTAGTTGAGAATGTAATGAATGAATTTTCTTATTATTAATAGTAAACATGCTAAATAATAAACATTTAAAATAATGAACTGAAAATGTAAATTAACATATATTGTGTCTTTTAGACTTTTTTTGTTCTTGGGACTTAAATAGAGCATCAGATTGTAGCTGTTTTGTTTCCCGGTTCTCTGTTAAATATGAGCTTTTGCTAAATGTTACTAATTTTGTTGGGGAAAGTTTTAATTACATTTGGTGAGCTCACCGTCCACAGTTTGGCAATAGCCTGTTTAGTTTCATGTGTTCCTTTGGAATTCACTGGAGCAGCAGAACAAATGGATTAGTGAGAGGAGAACATTTCATTCTTTCATCATCAAAGATTTCCCTAGATGCCGTTTTCAAATCGCAGCTGTAAATGTCAAGCGTGTTATTGTAGGAGTGAGAGGAGTCACCTTGCAGGGAAATGGTTGGACATAGAAATAACTGTTTACTGTGGAAATTTATGTTGGTTCTTACTGTCACATGAATTATTTGAAAGCTGAGAATGTTTACTTCCTTATAACACCTGTTGGCTTAGAGGTTGGTCGGCCTGTCCAACGCAGAAGTATTTGCTATTATTTGCTTCTACAGCTTGTTGTCGAAGTTTGCTGGGTTGGCTGCAGTTTTTATCCTAAAATTTGGCTGTTTACTGTTACTAATAGCATGATGGTGCAGCATCTGGTAGACTTGTCCAGCAGAAGCCTTTGCTATTTCAGTCCTTTTTTTTTGCTATTTTTCTACCTTTTCTGCTTCTGCTTTTTTGTCTTGTTTGTTCACTATTTCTTGTGATTTGTCCAACGCCTCAAACTGAGAGGTATTCCGTCAGGCAAATCGGGGCAAGATATTGAACTGCTAGCTCACATGTAGTTACCTTTTGTTGTACGTGTTCCACCATCATTTATACATTTCTACAACACCCTACATTTAACCTGTCTGTGTAGCAATAAAAGGTTCTCCCTTCGGAAAACCCCATGTAGAGTCCCAGGGATGCTCCAATATCCCTAATGACTACAGATCAGTGGTACTGACATCCCATATTATAAAGAAATTTTATAGGTTATTCCTCCTCCTTCTGAGACCACACCGTGGCTTGCATTCCATGCACATATAGGTGTAGAAGTGCTATCCTCTACCTGTTTCACAGAGCTTGGGTCCACATGGATAAGTGGATTACGTGGATTTTCTTTGACTTCTCTAGTTTGTTTGACAACATTCGGGCTTCTCTAGTGGGGAAGAAGCAGGATGCAGGTTGAAGATGCTGCGGTTGCCTGGATTGCACTTTTTCTTCATTAGCTGGCTGCAGTTTTCCCACGTCAGTAGCTGCATACACCACAGACAGGTACAACTTCGGCTCCTGCCAGCTTCAGAAGTTCACTGATGATTTTGTAGTTGTCTGGTGGAGATATTTTGTTGGTCAATTTAAGAAGATTCACTTGCAGTTCTGGAAGGACACAGGAGCTGGTGATGGAGATGAGGTAACCCTTTAGTGCTGGTGCTATTCAACAGAGAGCTGGTACCGTTGAGAAGCACCTTGACCCACCGGTTAATCCTCAAGACATATGACAGGCACTCTTTGGTACATTCTGCCGTTCATTTCTTCAGTGCTTCTGATCTCCGCGTCCGAAGCCCCGCCAGTCTTATAGGATTCTACACAGCTCCTTTTCACTCTTTGATCACTGCATGGGCAGTTACTGTGCTGGAAGTTGTTTATTTTTGTAATGCTGCTGATGTAAGCTTTGACTGTTGGGTGTAATATCCAGTTCCTTAATCACTATGTTGCCTGCACCATACCTGGCGAGGAACACATGGGCCCATTTACGGGCTTTTTGAAATGCCGCTGAGGGGTGGGGAGCAGCCCTTTCCACCTGCCTGCTCATGAGTGTCATTCGCTTCACTCTTCATCATCAATGGATTGTGCTCCTCTGACCAGTCTTTCATTTTCACCAACTGTGGACTCCTGTCTGCCATTCGTTTTTCCGCCCCCTTGATGTCCTAAGCAGTCTGTCTCACTTTGTGCCCTTGGTGAATAAGAGGTCAAAAACGCTGTAATGATTAATGAGGAGTGAGTGTGGGATTGCTCTTTTATTTTCCCCTGCTTATTCCTGCTGGGCTACCTCCATTTCATTTCGAAATGTCATGCACTCCATGGAGTGTGCGTAAACGCCCGCAGAAATGACACCAGAGCTGGACCATCAGGCGAAATCCAGACAAGGACCGTCCTTTATATCCTTGTTTGAGTGGCCATTCAGAGCACTTTTTATTCAAATAACCCGATAGAGATTTGCATCCATTCACGTCCATGTGGTGACCATTAAAAGCCTCAGCCATTACTGAAAAATGTAATGCGTTAGAAATATCTCTGTACAGAAATCCTCAAACCCCAGCTAATTAAACAGAGGGTTCTTCTCTAGTTGAGCCCAATTATTTATTTCAACATATAATTAAATGTTTACTTTCTGTTGTGATAGATGCCTGGGTAGTTCAGTGCTTTAGGAGAGAATCTGACGGATTAGACTTTACAGAACAGTGAGTATATTAGTATACATATGTTTGCCTTTGTTACTGTGGGCAAAACACGGAATATGAATCAGTAAGCTGGAATTTCTCTTTCATTTTGTCGCAAAGAACAAATAGGGAGACCTTGAAGGCAAATTCCTGTTAATTAATTAACCATAATTAACTCCCCATATATGTGCTTGCTATGCTAGCACATATACTAAAATTGGACCTACTCAGAGATCAGAACGGCCCATGTGCCAGGGTAACATGCAGACTTGCAGGTCCGTGGCTCTTTGGGTAAGTGCTCAGTGCCTGTGGTCAGAAGGGCTCTGGTTCAATTCCTGTGGTTGGGACAGTAGTTTTGCCATTGGGCTCTTGGGCAATACCCTTCACTCCAGTTGCTCCAAGGACTGGGTGACCCTGCTCTCTCAGTTATATGCTTTGGATAAAAGCATGTGGGAGGGCCGTCAGATTGCACAATGGATTAAATAAAGCTGACTTTCAAGCAATCAGCTGCTGTATTTTGCTGCCTAGAAACTTGACCATTCTCAAATATAATGGGAGGCATTCAGGCAAAAGAAGATGTAGAATGAAACATATTTAATTACAGATCAAAAGGGCTCCTGGTAGGGACCTGTTCCATTCTGCACTGCACAACATCCATCATCTCGTCCCTGTAATTAAAAAATCTGTTTTCCCTCATTTCAGCTATTTACGTGATTTTTTCTGGTGTGACACTGGTCTCTTTGTTGGTACAGTGATATTGAAGAACATGATCATTCGCTTTAGATCATGTTGCGGTTATGTCCTGCCATTACCTCATTAAAGTGAAGAACAGATAATGAATTTGCAGTCCAGTATCCCCTCCCATTGTTATCCATCTTCTCTTTATTAAAACACTAATAACAGAAATACAAATCCTGCGGATGACTTATAGGTGTTGTGTTGTGTGTGCTGACAGTGGTATCATGTACATTATGTGCTTCATTATGTATGAAGCTAAGAGGTGATTAAAAAGGTGCTTCAGAAGTGTCCCTTGAGGACAGCTTCATTTTCTTTATTGTTGTTTTCGAAGTGCGTCTGTATGTCGACGTTGATATTATGACCTCACTGAGATTTAACACATAACAGCTAAGTTGTTTTTCAAGAAAAAATACAACTGAAGGAATGGTAGCTATGCATTATTTTGTTCTTACTACTGATTTTAATACGTGTTGCTGTCCAGAGAAACAATAATGGAATTAAATACGGAATTAATTGGATATAATGATATCATTGTATTGTTCTGTAGTTTTGGAGAGGTATTGTATGTAATATAGTGACGTTGATATAGCAAGTAGAACAATTACTGTTTTGTACTTGCTGTGTGATCACAGAATGTTTTTTGACAGACTTTACGTATATAGGACAGAAATATAAATCAGTGTTGTCTCATAACAGATGAGGTATAATGTAAACATCTTCTCATGGAAAGAGAGATTTCCCTCTACCCAACAGCTCCCGCCTGGTAATTAACATGTGAGATAATATGCTTGGTTAAACATGGTTGCTTAAAGTGAACTTTCCCTCACTGCTGTGATTCTGCTTGAATGGGCTGATCAAGGGCACAGAAAGGTGAGGAGAAAGCTTTTCGGAAATGAAGATGAAAAATCCATGCCATGCGTGAGGCCGTGTAACAGTGTAGGCAAGACAGCGCAAAAAAAAAAAAGCTTAATTATTTTACAAAAGGATTTTTAAAAATAATAATGAACTCAGGATTTTGGGGCAACAGCTCCACTTCCCATATTATGGGCAAACATTTTACACGAAAGCAGCTAGCTTAATTGGAAAAAAAAGGTTAAGAAGACGATCAGATTGATTACAGATATTCTCATATGTGAGAAGAAAACAGATTTATGGATACAGTCCCTGTTACTTATTAGACTAAATTTACATTGACTTTATAAATTACTTTAAAATTAGACTCGGTACTAAATAAATTGTAAGTGTGTCTATATATAGGAATCTGATGCTTAAAATTGTATAAGAATGTGGTTTAAATGAGTAAATATTGGAACGATCCTGGAACGTTGGAGCATAATTGTTGGTTTAAATACTAAGTGGGGAAAAGTGAACTTTAAGGGTGGGGGGAATCATACAGGAATGGCACGTAATAAATCAAGAGAAGGCAGCCAAGAATGCAAACAGTGCCCCCTTAAATTGCGTGAAGACATTTCAGGTCAATAAATGACTAATCATTTACAGGTTCAACTAATTTTGCTCTTCACAGAGTTCTAGAACAGACCTGGGTGGGGGGAAAAAAAACACGGTTGAGCTCTCTCCAAGTGTATGTAAAGCCATTTCCTCTTTGCTTTGGATAAAAAGGTAATTAATGGGGGGTGGAGAAACTTTATATTATTGTTAGTTGTATGCCGTGGCTGACAGGTTCGTCTATCAGAAATGCTATACATAGTTTGCAGCAGTGTTTGTAAGACATTGTTATGCCTCTTTGTCCAACTATGTAGAATCTGCTTCTGGTAAGTTATTGGTAGCTTAGCCTAGTGATACTTAAGTAATAACATGCGAGAAGGAGTGCGATTGTACTCCTATATATCACGTCTGTGATTTGGTCATAGGCAAATCACACTGTATTTTTATTGTATTTCCTCAGTGAAAACTCTCTCACATCACAAAATAAAAGGTTGAAGCTCCTCAGTCAGTGTTAACAGAACCAGACATGTGCTTTTGTTTATCGTTCGGCGTTTTCCTGACCCAGTAACATCCGCGGGATTGTCACGTCCTTATCATATGAATTTATTTGCTAATGGCTGGGCGATGAGCGCTGCTGCCAGACTCATCGCACTCATCGAGCGGCTCTTGTCCAATCAGATTTCTCGCTCGGAACCAACTGTTGTATAACTGTAAATAATTTAGCATGGATGTAAATGTATTATGATGGGATTATTATAGTTCCCTTATTAAGTGAATTACAAACACAGTTGTAGTACAGGCTACTTAATAATGTGGAATTTCTCAAAGGGACAATTAATTTATGGTCTAATTTAATTACATTTCTTTCATTTAATCTTCCTAAACATTAAAATGTCCTGCTTTGACCCAGTGCATATGAGACATGAGGTGAGAAGACGTCGCTGTCCGGTTTCCCTAAATAGTAACGTGATCATAGCTTTATTCATGAGGACCTGAGAGCCGCTCGCAGGTAACATAGCTGTAGCGCGCCTCTGTATGCAGACAGGAAACCCGGATTACAAACAAACGCGAGCGTTCAGTGGCAATCTGGTGACATTTTGATTTAACGGAACCTCGAATCCCTGCTGTCCTGAGCACACGCCTTCCTCCTTACGATCTGCCATATCTCACACCTGTCAGCTTCGTTTCCTAATAAATATTTCCTCATGCAGCTGGTGCTTGTTGGAAATCGGTGCAGATGGAACAACATTGAAGATGATACAGTGAATTTCACTCACTGTTGACATGGAATCCTTAGCTTTTTCACTATGGAATCTGTAACGTCCCATTAATTTTATGTGATGCTGCAAAGCCCTCATTTTAGGGGAATATTTAGTGGGGGGTTGACTGCCAGAACAAGATTATTACCGGGGGGGAGGGGGAACGGGGACGATACTACCAGAACAAGATTATTACCGAATATTTGTAATTAAAATGTTAATGACTTTAATTAATTTTTTCACCGTTTTGGTGAAGTAGCTGTAAATGTCACTATATTTCCACGATGCAAATTTCCTGTTAATTATGTTCTTGAGGTTAAATGAAAATCATATGGAGATGCATCCATGTTAGATTACGATCTATGAAATCATCATTTGGAAAACTTAAATTATTGTTTTATTTCCAGCACATGTTTTAAGCTTGTACTAAAGTTTACTGTACCTTTTGAAGGACCTCGCACCTATCAGATTTCCCAGGGGCCTCTGACCACGGTAACGTGCTGCCTCGCACAGGATGATCTGAAAACCTGAAGATGGATGGATTGTATTATTTTATACTATTCCTTCATGTTAGACCCTTTAATAATACTGCTAAAGAAGTTATTATTGTAAATGGAACATTATGAGTGTTATTTCTGACCATTTTGTTTATTTGGGTATATAATTAAAATTATTAGCATAACTTGTTTGTCTTATTTATATACTATGATTGTAGGTAGAAGATATGGAACTGGAACATTATGAATACCAATCTCATCATTTAATTTTAAGGTTCTGGCTACATAAAAAAAAATCTTTCACGCCACTTTATTTATATACTCATGCGGAAAATGTAACATGATGATCTTCATTTCTGGTCGTTTTATTTATAGATCCGTGTTGTAAGGGCCATTACACATTCACGCCTAGTAAGAGTGTTAAACAAACGCGGCTGCCTGCCCTGGGTTCCGCTTTTCCTTCCGACATGGTTTTGATGTTGCGCAGATTCAGCATGAGCGCAGAACGTAAAAATCCACATCATCTGTACTGCAGCCAGCCAAGAGAGGGCTGTTTTTCTCTTATATTCTAGTGCGATATTGATCTTACAACTGTTCCATTTCGTGGCTGCCTGTTATGATATTCGTCATGCTGTCAGCCCCCTAGTGCCTACAAATTATTAGAAGTCAGTGTTGACGGCTTTATTCGTAGAGGAGCTGCAATTCATCTGGAATAAGAAGCTCATGTGCTAAAGATTTATGACTGTCCATGTTATATATTTGAAATTGTTATACAATTGTGTCTAAGGTGCTCTCGCTCATTTAAAGTTCAAAGGCATTTATCGCCACTGTAAGTTATTTTCCCTTCGAAATCTCAGCAGATTCTGCGTGGTGCGGCAGTGATGCTGAGACCTAGGGGAGTCTAATCGGAACCAGGGGTCCCTTTGCAGATTTTTTAATGTATCAGAAATAAATCTATCATCCTAGGGTCAGTAAGTCGGAGGCGCTTGTGGTGTTCCTGTTCACGTACCTGCGACACCATCTGGATATTCCCACTGGAGGCCATGCGGAGATAGCAGCAGGTGTCACAGCTTCTCCTGAAGGATTACAGCACTTATGAGGTCATCAGCAGAAAAGTGGCTGCTCTGTCACAGCTGCAGGAAACCTGTCCCAGGATGCCATCATTGAGAACAATGTGAAATATTCAGCTTGGTGTACTTACCAGATCCACATTAAAATAAACTCGAGCTAAGTCAACGAGGTATTTAGAGAGTGTGTGTCATTGTTTCTGATAATGAATTATGAAGAATGGGGAAGACTTTAGTTTCTCTCGGTAATTCTTAATATAGCCAATGTCTCATGTTCAATAACTGGATATAGTATATGTTATCAAGCACTAACAATGAAAAACAGGGCACATTAAATAGTGTATTAGAGTAGCTAATTCTAAGCTACTCTAAGTTCTAAGCTAAGTTCTAAGCAGATCTTTACTGATTCTCATACTAAAGCTTAAGTCCTTTCTCATTTGGCAAATACAATACTCCTTGAACTCAAAATCACAAGAGTAGCCATGGTACCCACATGTACAGTTTTATTTGAATTGACTCACTAAAACAAGCACATTTCCATTTGATTCTCCTCTGGTAATTTTTAAATTTCCGCTGAGGTGTGCAAACGTATATCTTTGATATACACAATTTCAAAATAAAAATGCTGTTTCATATTTCTTTCTCACTGGATGTTGCATGCTGAGAAAAACAAAAGTAATTGAAAGGTACAGCTGAATAGCACACGGTCTTTAAGGCATGGGTGGAAAATTAGATTAATCAGGATATGCTGATTCTCTCCTTCCAGATGTTGGAAGTTGAGACGTACCTCTCAGCAAAATGAGCTCCTTCCCAGCTAGCGTAATTGATGAATTGTATGCAGTATGCAAATTGGGATCCATAAATCTTATGAATGACAGCTTAATTTATGTGAATCTTAATGAATGCAGGATTAGATTTTAATTAAGTATCCTGAAAGGCAGCCTGACTGGTACGTTTTTAAAGCTTCATTTTGCAGACCCAGTTTGTGAAAATGAAAGATCAGTCAGAGAAGTTAGATAAGATTTCCTTACAGTCTGAAGATAAGACGTGTTCTGTTTTGCAAACCAAAAACACTGCAATTAATACACATCTCATTTTCACTGTCGGGAGAGTGTTCATTTTTACACATTTGATTAACTGCATTTGCTTTCAGCCATATCTGATTTATAGCAAGCGGTACAGTATCTGTTAAATTGAAAATGTCGTCAGTTGGGAATTAATACTGTCAACTAATTAGGCATTCATCATCAGTCTGTGTGATGTGCGCAGCCTGTTCCCTCTTTATTACTTACAGCTGAAATTATAACAAATAATTCTGGGTTTTACAGAATTAATTTGAAATGAGTTTTGTTGTGTTATTTCAGCATTAACATTGTTAGTAACTTATTGTATTTTATTTACCGAAAGTCATTTTTATACAGCATCCTGTATTAAAGGCCATTTTAGTAATATGATTTATGTTTTTTGTTCACTTGTACTGAATGGTGTTCACCTGCCCGCTAGTTTCACATGTCTGAGCACAGTGTAGAAACTGATATACAATCTGCCATCGACAGACTGCATGCAGTAAATGATTTGGTCTCATTGACTGTTGAAACCATTTTAGAAGAGGATGCTTCTGGCTCCTAACAAAAGGGATAAAGGACGTTATATAAACCACTCGCGTACATCTTCATGGATCTGACAAGAGAGGTCCAGCTATGTGGGAGAAGGAGCCTTTGACACGTGTGATCAAGAGACAACAGCAGTTTCTATGCAAATCAAGCTGCCGAAAATGGATGCAAGGGGAGAAAAACAGCAGTTTGAATACAGTGATTGGATGCCTTTTGTCTCTAGGGGTCGGCTGTTTGCTTGTTTTATTACTTCGATGAATATAAAACCCCTTGTTTAAATTACATTATTTTGGAAGCTGCTTTCTTACTCTGTCAGGCACATGTATTTCACACTGATGGTGGTTGATAGTAAATGCATACTGTAGTTATGCAAAGACAGACAGACATACAGTACATGTATGGATACAAAGGCCTGTCTAGTGAGTCCAAAGACTTTTTCCAATATATTCTCATGTTACATGGTTTTTTTTTTTACTATGAATAAGACTTTGTTATATTTCCCAGTCTAACCCAAAATAGAATCAATGAGGCATGCGTGGGTATTTCTGGAAAAGAAATGAAAAATAAATGAGTGATAATCCCCCCAGTTAAAAGGTTACTCAATGTGATAAAGGCTGTTTTGGTAATTTGTTTACTCTCTACAACAGGAAGATAAAATGGGAACAATTAAAAATTCTATGTGGGAGATTTTAAAAGGTCAGTGACATTGGGTTAATATTTAATAGGGCCAGACTGGCTCTGTGCGGGGAAGTTATTTAGTGGGGCAAAGACATACTGATCAGGTGTGTTCTTCGACGGGAATGCTTCTCGGAAATGCAAGTAAAATGTAGACATCATTTTCAGATAAAAGCACACAGCCTAGTTGTGGAATATGGACCCAGCCTTGACAGCAAAAGACACTATCTAAGTTTTCTGGAATTAAATATAAATTTGAATCTGTACTTTTTAATGTAAGATTTTTGTAAAACAATACAGACAATATAGATTTGAGACTCAGTTGATTGATTAAATTGTATTGATTATACATCACTTATCACAATCATTTCCCACCCCAAAAAGCTAAAACACAGCCTTTTATTCTAATTATCCCTGCATAATTAATATTCTAGAAACTTATAAACTGGTACCTTTAAGGAGAGGTGGAGAGTACAAATCCAGACCAAGGTTTCCTTTCAGCGAACCAGTTTGTTACAAGTGTTACAGTCACTCAACTGGGTGGTTGAAACAAAATCTTGGTCTGGACTTTTATTTCCTGGACTTGAACTGTCCGCCTTTGCCTTTAAGATTGTCCATTCTTTGCCACAGTAAAAGTCTTTTTGCACATGTAATTGCACATGTACTTTTAATTAGTTTATTTTTATTTACATTTATTTTCTTAATGTTCTTTTTCTAAATGCTGTCTAAGTATTGTGTACTTTTTAAATTTGTGTGCCCTGCACTTGCTTGTTTGCACCATGTGTACTGTCTTTGCACTTTGTCTTTGTTTCTCCTGCCAGGAGAATGTGGACTGTCCTGGGGGTCCCCTAGGACCAGATTGACAAACACTGCCCTATATATACTGTTATGCATATTCAGTTATGATGAAGCTCCTTGTTGATTGACAGCGGTGTCTATAGTGACAGGATATAGAAGAACTCGCCACATTGATGGGTTTTAAAGTGTTTTTGTTTTTTTTGTAGAATATGAGGAAGAGGTCAGTGAGAAAGTGTTTGTGCCTTCCTGATATTGTTGCATTGAATCAGGCTCTGTGTGTGTGGTTGGGGGGGGGGGGGGGTTGTCTTCTGTGTGATTGCTGTAGCAGCACAGGTGTGTTTCACACTATCAAGTTCCAGCTTTCATTGCTGGGTCAATTGTTTATTTTTAACATATTTTTTGCTTCAGGTCAGGTGTTTTGTGTTTTGTCTGTGTTTTTTTGTTTGTTTTTTGTCTGTGTTTTTTTGTGTTTTTTGTCTGTGTTTTTTTTTGTTTTTTGTCTGTTTTTTTGTGTTTTGTCTGTGTTTTTTTTTGTTTTTTGTCTGTGTTTTTTTTTTGTTTTTTGTCTGTGTTTTTTTTTTGTTTGTTTTTCCCCTAAATTGGAGATGGGAATTCAAGCTTATTGCTAACAAGGTGTGTAAACAGAAGATAACATGTGATTAGTGTGAATAATACAAAAAAGCTGTACTTAAGTGCTTAGCCAAATACTCATATTCTTCAGCATAAACCCTTGCTGTATATTGGTATATAATAAATATGATATTTGTTATCTTAGTATATTAAATGTGTCTGGAGGTTGGAACTTTTAGACGACTGCTTCTTTAAATTTAGTTTTGTTTTGGGGTTTTTCTGAAACCTTGTAACAGTCAATTATAATAGAACAAGGTACTTGAAACATGAGGAAACCTGCAAAGAAATGGATTTTAATTGTGATAAGCATGTAATATTGTGTGACGTATGTTTATTAGCTAGCAGCATGAAGCGTCTTCAATGTAAATAATGAGATTTCTGCCCTGTTTGATGGGTTAGTGTCCCATAGTCCGGCTCCCTGGCCATATGCCTGAAAATCCTCCAGAAGGGATTGTTGTTCCGTGCCCTTCAGAGGTGCTGAATCTGCTTTATTACAAACTTGATGGAGCCCTCACTGCCCCGGGACCCTTTGCCCCAGAGAACCTTGGCCTTGTCACCAATTTAGGGATGGGCTTCCAGGAACTCTCTGGAAAAACCCATTGATTAGCTTCATGGAGTAAAAAGCCCATTAGGAAAACAATATTTATCTATTCTTTGAAAAGAAATTGTTTCAGCAAGAATAACAGGAAGCGTGAGCGCATTTGGTAGCTTTACTCATTAGGGGGCAGCGTTATGACCGTAGTAGCCTTGCTAAGAGGCCTTGCTCTGTCGGCATGTGGTTAAGTTTCAGTTTCCCTCAGCGATATTGTTCTTTTTAAAATGTGAGAGATGTGAGAGATGTCTATCAGAATGGAGATACTGTATTTTTGCCTTTTGGGTAGATTACTGTGTCATTGTGAGGGGAAAATGGCTTGTGTTAAAAAAGTTGTTTTTGAGCGTCAGCCCCTATAAATTATTTTGATTTGTTCCCTGCCAGACTTTAAACGCTGAAACTGGTTTTAGGTAGGCAAGTGTTCTACGTAATCTTCCAGTTAAAAGTGACTGTTAATGAACCATTCAAAACATTCCTGAGGGTTGATCGCCTGTGGAGTTACAGCAGTGGCGACGATACTGTAACATCAAAGCACAGAAGACAATGTAAATACTCATGTACATTAACTGTTTAGGATATTCAGTATGGGCAGGAATGCGCTGACAAGTTAACCAACACAAGTGCAGCTGAAATACAATACTTGCAGAAGCTTAGTTAGACCTGTATTATTCGTGTTGTATTTATGCATTTCAGTGGACTTGCTGATGGCAGCCAAGCTTTCAAAACACCTTGGATAAATGCCCTGCAAATTGAATGCAGTGGCTGATACAACATCATGGATGTGGCATTTTTTCCCCCTTCATCATTGGTACTTGTAATGTTGTTGAGTGAGCATTGTTTTGTTATAGCCATTCATAAATAATTCAGCTGGGTACTTCGAGAGGGGGAGAGAGAGACCATGTAAGTGTCAGTATTATTCCTTATGAGATCAAAGAGGGGGATCCATAGGAGCAGGACTATAGCAACATCTTTGTTGAGCTTATGCCGATTTGTTCCCTGCCTTTTTATTTGTGAGTTGCACATTAGTTTCTGCAAAATGGCAGCCAAAGAAGCCTAGGAGATAAACATAAAACATTCGTAATTAATGTGGGCCTGCTTAGTCAAAGCAAGCGTGTTTTTCATTTAATGTCATGGTTTTACTGCATTTAATTCTGTTATTTTGCCCCTTAATGTGAGTTAATTGAGTGATATTTAATTAAGTTGTTACAATGATGCATTCTTGGATGTTAAACATATTTAAGCACATCCAATGCATTGTAAGCAAAATTATTTTTAAGATGGTGCCAAGTACACAGAAGATAAATATTCCATTGAAACAAATAACATGGGAAGTCATTTTGCAAAAGAATAACATGCATCCTATTCTATGTGTGTAAATGTGCTGTAAGTGTAAAATGTATGATTTACTGAATTGGGTCTCAAAGCAGCAAATTACATTCCAACACTGATAACATTTCTTGCAAGAACTTCCTGCACTGAATACTGTGCATACTTCTGATTTTTTATTAGTATTGACGGAATTTGCCTTCGGTAAATAGATTATTGCTGTAATCTTGAAATCATGAATGTAGCCAGCTGACATGTTAAAAGATGTGTTTATAGGATATTTGGAAGTGGGTAACGTGTCAACATGCTGCACTACTCCGTAAGGTGTTAAAGCATTTTCATTATGCAAGTTTGAAGCACTCCTTCGCACCAGCTGACAATGAACTGAAGTATTAATTCAAACGTGACAATTCTTTAGGCAGCCAACATCTTTCAGATACCTAAAAAACCTTAAAACACTGTTTATTAAAAAATACTAGCAACAAAACCAGCATTCATTTGAGATTTAGAAGGTCCATAAATCAACAGTGACCCAAGTGCAATGATTAGAAGCAGTTAAGGTGTAATTCTGAAGCTGAATACCGTATGCTTGATTTTAGCATACAACAACAAGGCAATTCAAATTGTGACATGATATTAATATGGAGAATAAGGTAACGAGGTATGGGATATGAATTATGCATCAAAAAGAAGATGATCTTCAATAAAGCGAATGAATTCAGTATGTAATCTAATTAGTAATGGTCTATTATGGTGAGTTACAGAAAGCGAACCTTCGTAAAAGGAATTTATTTACAGTATATGTTCAGTGGTCGGAGCAAAATTGCATTTTAATGTCATCCGAAAGTTAATTTTCTCTCTCTCTCTCTCTCTCTCCCTTTCCCTCCCTCTCTCCATCCCTTCCTTCTTCTGCTGCTCACTCTTTTTTCCTTTTCCCTTCTCTCCTTGCGTTTCCCTTTCAGTTCCAGACCGGGAAGGCCCCCAAAAAGGTCACAAAGTGTCTCATCGCAAGAGAGTCCGCATATTATGCTGAACTCGGTACCCAGCCTTATGTCACCAGCTGTCATTCCACCTGCAGGTAAATTCCGGGCCTTTTTTCCAGTGTCATCTCCTAGGTCTCCGCTACCATTTACTGTACCAGTCTGAACTGATGTTTAAACTAGAAGTCTATCAGTCTGTTTGATTTTTTTTATTTAATAATAATATATAAATACTTGAATTAATAAAAATGAATTCTCCTTTCCTTTGAAAAAGCAATACCTATTATAGCCATTATATTTTATAAGAATTTATTTTAGTAGTAATATCCTTTTATGTAGATTTTCGTCAAATTCAGTCAGAATGACGAAACATGTCCATCTGCACAAAGATCAACACGATGATTTGCTCCACTATGGCTGCCTCAGGCTGTCACTTTATTTTCTCAAGCTTCAATATAGACAAATTTTTCTTCTGTTCTTATTCTTTACATGGCATGTAGTTAGAGTATGAAATAGTCTTCCTGCTAGTGTAGCGCAAGCTAAACCCCTTTACTCAACTCTGAGCTGAGTTCTCCCTAAACGAGCTTGATGGGCCGAATGGCCTCCTCTTGTTTGTAAATTTCTTATGTTCTTATGTTCTTAAATATGGAACTAATAATAATGCAAATTCAGTCACATTCGGGAAGCTCATTCTCACATTTCATTTGTATCGTCTTTTTTGTCTCTGTGACCATTTCTGGAATGTATTAGATGTGCTTGTTATTCTACTGGTTAAAATCAGACATTTGCTAACACCAAATCAAATATTAGCTATGTTGTTAAATATTTGCGCTGTTTTTCATTCTGCATTAACAATAGCAGCCATTGTTTCTTTTAATATACACCCTGAATGAAATCCAAGCTGATTAGTGTGTTTTAGATGGCATCAAAACACATGTTACCTTTACAAGGGAGCGGTAATCAGGTATTTCATGCCAGCACTGGGACCAAATGGCTTCCAAAATTCAAAAGCACATGGAAGGATCTAGGGCTGTGCAACATGAGGATACGTATCGGATGGCGATATAAAAATGTCTATCGTTTCATATTATGCTTATCTTTTATTTCACGGTGTCTCAAAATACACTGTTTACGGCAACATTTTTTCATCATTTGCACGACAATTTGTTACACGCCGCCACATGGGAAGTGACACTTCTATGGAAGTTTTTATTGGACTTTAGTATTTGTAACCCGCAGAAGACAATCCACAAATATGTACCATGATCCACAAATATGTTTTTTTTTTTTTTACTTATGTTGTGTAAAATCACATCCATAAAAACATGGAGTGATTTGTACACATGAAATGTGTTTTGCACATTTGTGGATCACGTCCTGCCTATTTGTAAATCGTTACATTTGTGACTTCCCTCCTATTTATTTGTGGATTTTTGTCGAGTTCCTACTCCTATGTAGCCCCTAAGAGGTCAGGGTGGGAAAAAATATTTTTAAAAATAATTTTGCATTCCCTTGCAATACTTTTGTGTTCCCTCACGATGCGACCCCACTACACTTGCCCACTTGCTACAGTATTTGCTGCAACATGACAGCATGGATAAACCTATATAATACAGACATGTCCTGTAAAGTGCTTTAAGCATTAAATTATAAGGGACAATGTACACCGTGTAATGTTAATATTATGTGTTTTATACGTACTTATTCATAATTGCACTGTGTCCATTCACCGCCACTGACTTTAACCCAGACAGCTGGGCTATTGAACATGAAGTGCAGTGCTGAAATGATTGTGTTGACTTGAATGAGTCATAGATTAGGTTGATTTTGTGTATGTTATCTGAACCAGCATGTCCTGGTTTTTCAGCTGTGATTTGTTTAAAGATGTGTTTAGTTGGGTCTCTTCTGTTTGCCTGTAAGATAATTATGTATGTGCTAAAACACTTTAAGCTTGTCCTCAGCTAATGCAAGGATGAGTTGTGCTAAGAAAACTTGACCGTAAGGTTGAGTTTATTTCCAATAGATGCGTCTTTACATATTTTTACATCTTTACATACTCTTTTTTGATTACATTCAGTTTCCCCATTCACAATTACTTTACTTTAGGTATGCTAACATGCAGCATGTAACGCATTTAAAAATACTTTTGGGGGGAGGGGGGTCAGAGGTGGAATATGAGTGATAATTTACGTTAATTTTGGCCAAATAAACAAACAGAAAATGAATACACTGGAATGGACCTTTAGCTAGGTTTAAAGTATTCTCCATAATGATACAGTTTTTGAGTTTCCACGTCCATAGCAGAAACTCTGCCTCTCATGATCCCTCTATTTGCCCTTGGTGGACACACCAACAGGTGACATCTTCTTTAAACCAAGGTGGAATACCCATACCTTCTATTATTTCATTTTTAAAAATATCTCTCCTCTTTCCCGTGTTTAGTAGTGAGGTGGTCCATTACTTTTCTAACTACAGTTATTGTATGTTTGTTTAGAGTAAAATAACCTTACAATGTATTGAGCAGAGGTTACAGCAAGCCTGGATACCAAAAAACACAGTCTGTTACATGGCACACAATGTCACATTAAGGGAAATTTAGAGTCACTAATCCACTCAGACCGTATGTCTTTGGGATAGGAGTGGAAATCCACACAAACAGAAGTCTCAAATTTCACACGCATGCACGCACGCTCAGACACACAGCAATAATTGGCATGGAACCTACAATGCTAGATTTGTCAGATCAGAGCACTACCAACACAATTCTACTCTCATGTAAACTAACTAAATAAAATGAAGGAAACGGTTTAATTTACTTTGCTAACGCATTATAAAAGGTTCAGCTCTACACATTTTGGCTGTAATCTCAGGGCTGACACAGATTCACCTCACCATAAAATGTTGCTTTAGCAATACAGAAGAAATGTAGTTTTACAGTAAGAAGTTTATTTGGAATGTGGAATTTCAAGCAATGAAAAGCACATTTGAACTTGGTGTTGGGTAAATGAATCAGTTTGATGAATCAGGAATGTGATGTTGTAGTAGTAACTGTTATTGTTCTGTTGTCTTTTTTCGACATCTCTGACGAAATGGAAACAAAATCACTCTGAATGCAGTTTTTTTTTCCTGCTGATCCTGATCTGGGTACATATACTTGAATTTGTTTTCTTGTTAATATTTGATTGTGTGAGGGTGGGTTCTGACATGATTTAACTGAAGAACAGTAAATATTTTTCCTGTATCTATCTGTGTTTTCCTTTGAGTTCCTGTTTCAGGCAGATCAGAGAGTGCCGTTGTTTGCCCTTGTGGGAGGGTAAATCTGTTTTTCTTGAAAGTCTGTTTCAGAATTGTACTGAACTTCACCACAAAATACTGTGTAATAATATAACAGAGCAGATATGCCTGGCCACTGCTGGCCACTAGGAGGCGGTAGTAAAGTCATGGGTTTACGTTTAAAAAAAAAACATCAACTTATAATGGATGTATAGGAGTGATACTCACACATCTTGTTTTCAGATAAACACTGTGGTTTTTTTCCTTGACTTGGTGAACTGATTGTAAGGTAGTGATAACTTTTAGTAAATATTACTTATATTTAGACAATTTATTTCAGAGTGATTGAGAGTAAGGATTTTGTATAGTAAAAGGACAGAAAAACTAAGGTACTTATTAAGCAGCTGTAAAAACCAACTGACATTTGATTACAGTGGATTCAGAAAGTATTCACGCCCTTCATCTAGGTTTCACATTTTATGTTGCAGCCTCATGCTAAAATCGTTCTAATTCACTGTTTCCCCCGATCAGTCTACATTCAATATAACATAATGGCAAGCCAAAAACAGAGTTTTAGAAATGTTTGCAAATTTATTAAAAATAACTGAAACATCACATTGAAATGAGCATTCAGACCCTTTGCTATGATGCGTTCCATTTTTATTAATCATTTCTAAATACTTATTAATCATAAACTTTTTTTTTTGGATTCCACCTATGAATAATTAAGTTGCTTGGACATGAATGAATAAATTAATTACATTTTTTTCAGTCACACACATACACACACATACATACATACATACATACATAAACATTCATACAAATTGACCAAAAAGGTGTAGATTGAAAGTGTAGAATATCCTAGTGTGGCTGAGCCAAAGCCTGGAATTGAACCCAACCAAACATCTACAGAGACCTGAAGGCAGCTGTCCACTGACAGTCCCCATCCAGAATGACAGAGCTGGAAAAGATCTGCAGAGAATGGCAGAAAATCTTCAAAACTAGCCGTGCAAAGCTTGTCACATCATACCCAAGAAGACTCCAGGCTACAATGGCTGCCGGAGATGCTTCAAATGAGTACTGAGTCACGGACCTGAAAACCTAATTCATTGTCATATTTCAATTTTTATTTTTAATAGAAAAACAAATTCAAGTATATGTACCCAGATCAGGATCAGCAGGAAAAAAACCTGCATTCAGAGTGATTTTGTTTCCATTTAGTGTAGATTGATGACGTAAAAAAAAAAAAATGAGTTTAAACAATTTTTGCATAAGGCTTCACAAAAACATCACAAAATTTGAAAAATGTGAAAAGGTCTGAATAATTTCTGTTTAGAGGGATTTCCGTAGTTTATTTGTAGTTATTTCATTATCTATCAGTACCCACTGTATATTGGGTTTAAATATTAAAATGAACAGTTTCTGGGCCTTCATTCTTGACCTAACATGGACTAAATAACTTAGGTGTTGAGTAATCTACCATCAAACAAATGATCTTTCTTACAATTTAAATAATCACCGCTCTAGCTGAAAGAGTAATTTAATATATACTGTACATATATGTGTATATTAACTGTCGCATCTGTCTGGAGAATTCAGTCGCGGTGCGTAATCTCTGCTCTGCATGGCCCTGTCCGGGTTTCTCCTCTCACCTGGATGTGGTTCCTTTCCTACTTGTTTGGTAAATGAAGGTTCCACTGCTGCCGTACAGGCTGAAAAACATTCATCACAGCCATCGGGTTGGGCTTTATTTACTAAGGTGTAGGTAATCAGAATGAAGTTTTATCCACACTGACTACGGAAGAGCTCACATGTGTTCTGAATCTGGTAAAAGGATGTTCTGATGCCACATACGTATGGGGCGGCTTGCAAGATAATTAATAAAGAACAATGTAACAGCAGACAAAGGCATAGCAAAGACAAGTCATTCCCACACAACTTCCTGCATAATAATAGATCTCTCATATTTATTTAATATGACATCTGCTCCGAGGGTTTTCAGGCGGTAATTTTTGCCACGTTCTCCTGAAAAGGACAAGTAGATGAATAAATCAGGCTGCTCAAGCAAGGCTGAACTCGCTGTTTCCTACTGAACCTGTCAGACAAAAATTAAGGAAATTTGAAGGGAATAAAGTACATCCATTTAATCTTTTTAAAATATTTATGAAGTGCTAAAAAAAGAATGGAAAATGTGCGTAATCGTAATGGAAAGGGCGTAAAGGTGCACAGTACTTACAAGACCTGTGTAAAATCTATGACTGAAAATCGTTGGAATGATCCTTAGAATGATAAATTACTGAGCAACCCAATAAAAAATGACCTTCACATCAGAAACATATGTCACAATAATGTTTCCTAGGTATGTTGACAGGAACAGTACCCATGCTATATTAGGAATCTCAAATTAGATGTTGGATTACCCTTATAAAATGACCACAGTATCTCCATGTACGTCTCATTTCCTGCACATCACAACTGAATATAAAGCCATTTCTCAGTTTCTGTTGTGACATTACACCAGCAGTTCCTGCTTGCCGAACACATCCCATCCAGTATTAAGTGTTTAATTTAATCTTTTGCTATATCATTGATTTATACTGCTGTAAGTTGACTGTCATACCTCTCAGGAGGATGAGATGGTGGCCTCACACCTCCATTTAAACTGGGGTACCCTGAACTGATTTCTTGCTTAGCCAGGTAGTTTGTTGGATTCAAAGTACCCTAGCTTAAATGGACTTTATCATCATTCACTTACATTTATCCCAGACTACCTTAACTCCGGCAAACTGTCCGGCTAAGCATGAAATCCTGCTTTGTGATACAGGCCCCTGGTTGTATTTTCTGGGTTTTGATTGACTGAACCATAGAGCAATACAGAGCTGAGACCCTCTTTCCTAGTTCTGGGTAAATGGGGCCATGTTTGTTGTCCCCAAGCAGCTTCACTGAGGGCAGAATGTCAGCATGCACCAGTTGTGAAATAGGGCTTTTCCGCGAAAAAGGCTTGTATCTTGCAAGGTTAGTGGTTAGCGTTTATTGTTAGCTTCCACTACATTTTTTATTGGTTTATCGGTTTAGCATTGTCAAATTAAACTTTGTAGTTAGCAGATTACCGGTTATCGAAGCTAACTTTTCGGTTAGCTGTGCCTGCCACTGCCCAAGTCCATATCTCCCACCAAGATGAGCAGAAACACTGAGAACTTACAAAACCCTCATTGCATAATTCTTTTTTATTATTGTTCTGAGACACTGTTATTTGTTATTTATTGGTTCAAATAAAGAATAGCTGAAGTACCAAAATGAAATATGTATCTTTTTAAAGACCCATGTAATTTTGTGACGCATTGGCATGTCCTTGTGGTCAAACAGGTCTCACAGCTTCATCTGCCACCAGTGCGGTAATCTCTGAAGCCATGAAAGTAAAGAAGATCAAGCTGGAGATCATGAGCAGCTACCAGAGCAGTGGTAAATACCATGGTGCCGACTCCGAGAACGGGGACCTCAGCTCCAGTGTTGGTGAGTTCTTCACTCTCTTCCTTACTGTAGAAATGGGCTTGACAGACCTGGTGTAGACCTGTGGTCTGTCGGCTTTCCAGTTTTAGGAGCTTAATGTGCCTCGCTGGTGGCTGAATTCCTTGTATAAACCACCCGTATTTAAAATATATGAGATGAAGTCTAAGTAACACGATAAATAATTACCATAAGGAAAAATATTGTGGTGTTTGATTAGAGAACATAAGAAATTTACAAACGAGAGGAGGCCATTTGGCCCATCAAGCTCGTTTGGGGAGAACTTAACTAATAGCTCAGAGTTGTTAAAATCTTATCTAGGTCTGATTTAAAGGAACCTAAGGTTTTAGCTTGTGCTACACTAGCAGGAAGACTATTCCATACTCTAACTACACTTTGTGTAAAGAAGTGCTTTCTCGAATTCATTTTAAAATGTTCTTCCGCTAATTTCCACTTATGGCCACAAGTTCTAGTATTTAAACTAATATTGAAGTAGCCATTTGGCTGAACAGCATCAAGACCTGTTAGAATCTTTTATACCTGGATCATGTCCCCCCTTAGTCTCCTTTGCTCAAGGCTAAACAGATTCAGCTCAGCTAACCTCTCCTCATAAGACATTCCTCTAAGACCAGGAATCATTCTGGTAGCCCTACGTTGCACCTTTCCAAGGCAGCAATGTATTTTCATATCAAGTTATGGTGAGCAGGACATAGCAAGATAGACAACAAAACTCAGCTCAATGAAAGCTTTTATATTATCCTTAAAAGAGCATAACAGAACCACCAAGCATAAATTTTGATCTGCCATTTCAAACCAGGTGTAATATGGAAGGGGGCGGGGGTCACACATTTCACTAGCACTGTAACACATGGTAGGGAGATACTCAGACGCAAAGCTGCACACTAAAGATAGTAATTAAAGAGCATAGATATGCTGGTAGGAAGTTTATAATAAAAGCTGACAAATGACAGCACCCGAAGGGGGAGTGGTACACTTGAGGAGAATGCTAATAAATTGCACGTAATAGGGGGGGAGGCATGGGCTAACCCCATGTCATCTGCAACACGCAGCAAACTGTTTTCAGGCACTTGCACAGGTCAGCCACGGCGGTGCGCCCAACACTACTTAATTCAAAGAGCAAATGGCTATCAGGATTTGGTTCACCAAATGGGCCACCATTGGGCCCCTGAGCAAGACCCATAGCCCCAACTGCTCCAGGGGAGCTGGACGCTGGGTGACCCTGCACTGTATCTCATCAACAGCAGACAGGACAGGCAAACAACAGTTTCCCTACATCAGGGATGAGGAACCCGATCCATGGAGGGCCGGTGTGGGTGCAGGTTTTTAGGATGGCCTCTCAGTCAGCCAATAATAAAACAGTAGTTCTCAACTGCGGTCTTGGAGACCCACTGTCATTGGCTGATGGAGAGGCCATCCCGAAAACCCGCACCGGCCCTCCATGGATCAGGTTCCCCACCCCTGCCCTACATGAATGAATAAAGTATCATTATTATATTCTATTCTCTCTAGGGGCACATGCAATAAAATCATCTTTAGTTTACCCCAAGGGGAGCAAGAAACCTCAGTGTGTCACACTGTTACTGCCCTTCTCCTGGGTTAGGAGTTTTTGAATCTTGCCCCTGCTCTATATGTGTGGAGTTTTGTTGGGGAATGTTTTGATCAGATCCAATAAAAGTACAGGCCAACTTGGTTGAAATTCCTTACTCTACAGAGTGTCACACAACAACATGCTTCAGTGTAGTGTTTTCCCAGTTTTGTGGGGGTTTTCTCTGGGCATTTTCTTCCCATATTTAATGACATGCAGGTAGGCTAATCACTGTCTCTCGATTGCCCATAGCGTGTGACAATGATTGTGCACACAGCTCTCCGATGGCCTGGCATCCTGTCCAGGGTGCACGTTTAGAAGATGATGAATGGAAATTATAGGTGGAGGAATCTTTTGCTATTTTGGTAATGCACAATTAATGGAACACCGTTGCCTCTTGTTATCGATTTTCTTTGACGTGACTGTTGAAGTTCAAGGATGAAATGTTGTGCAGCTCAATATGTTACAGGCATTGCATTTAATACAAGGGGTGAAAAAAATGCATCTTCACATAAATCGATTATCAGAAAGATTTATCCGCGGCTTGCCTTCAGTGGGATGGTTGAATGGATTTCTGAATGTATTTTAATTGAAACAGTAGACTTACTGTAAAGGCTTGAATTCATTGGCATTGAAGGCAGGTTGCATTTCAAGCTGAATCCATTAAGGAGGCGAATGCAGATAAAGGTTAGCCTTAAAAAAAAATTAAATATGTTATAAAGTCACTAAAACAAACCAGAGTGTGAGTAATATTAACAGGGCCGTGACAGCAGGCGTCATAGGGAACTGGCCCTAGTGTTTCAATTTACATTTTAACCTTGAGCACCAAGCCTCTACTGAATGATGTGAATAATAACACTGGGAAAGTAGTCTGTTAAGAAGCAAAAAGCTGAGATTGGTTAAATATGTGACAGTAACTCTGTTATCCCATCTACCAGGAATTGGCTTCCTTTCCTTTAATATTTACCTGCACCATTAAGACGGCCGTGTGTGCAGTGATGAACAATCTGCCGGTGTCATCTGAAGGTGACCTGTCGGCACATGCTGACAAATCTTATCCCCGCAGAAATGTGCAAAATAAATCATTAGATCAGGCAGCCGCTCATTCCAGATTTATGATTTGAATTAATGTTACGATTGGTGGGAGTAGGAGCCAAGAAAAATGATGTCAGGTACTTATGGCATACTGATATTGATTGCAGGATGTCTGTCCAATTTCTTGTTTATCTCCAGCACACACATGACTAGCAGACCTGTCGGACTTACATAAAGCAGCGTGTGTCATTGTGGTCTGTTTCTTTTCCCCTTGCTGTTTAAGCATACCGCTTTTCACTGTAGTATCCCACATATTATGATAGCTGGCTTGTTCGATGTATTAAAAGAACAGATCCTTTGTACCTCAGAAAGGTTGTGATAAAGTATCGAATCATAAAATTCCTGGGGGAAAAGTCATTCTGACTGTCGGCTTGGATTTCAGTGACACCGCATTTTTTATTGCTATTTCATAACAGCTTTAGTTTCGTTTCCTTATCTGAATGCTTAACAAGTTTTCATATTACTATCAATAGATTAACCATCTGAAATTTTAATTTCTTGACGGAAATTGCTGCAAGTTAATGTAAACTGCACACAGCGGTGTTTCTCTGATGTTAAATATTCAACACAATTATCCTTTTCTTTCTTAATTCAGCACATAATTATCAATTATAGAAGTAACATGAGACAAGTTACACTTTTTTGAGTTGAAAAAAAACAAACTAACATTCTGCCCTCAAAGCCTATGGGTGTGTGAAATTTAAGAGAACATCACATGGTTTCAAAAGAGGATAGTCTGTCACAGTGAGAAGTACCTTTATAATGTAACGTACTGTTACTTAAAAAGAGTGGAAGAGGTAATTGGAACCCTGGAGAATGGGATATTTATCGACCATGATGTCTTTATGCATATTCTAGAATCTAGACAGAGCTCTCTGCTCAAGGACCACGGTTGTTAGCAAGGACAAAGTTGCTCACCTTTATCGGAGCATCTCATTAATATTAATCATATTTGTTTTATAATTTTTAACCTGTTTCCAAAAATATTTGCTGTAAAGCTATGGGTTATGGTGGTGCCCTTTTTGAAGACAGAGGTGTGAAGGTCAGAGGAGAGATTCTGTAAATGAGATACTGGAAGAAAAATAAAATTGTATCAGATTCACATATAATTCTGCACTGTGCTTCTAACAAGATGGCACAAACATTTCCTGTGTATTTAACTGTTAAAAGGTCAATTTTCATGCATGAGCACTCACTGCATGCTTGTGTGCGTGCGTGCGTGCGTGTGCGTGCATATATATATGTGTAGCCTGCCAACAATCCAGGTAATATTCCTGTCCAGGGAATACTTTTATTTTGTTTTTCTATTTTGATTAATACTCTACTACCTCTTCAGTCTTCAGTATCCCAGTTTGGAGCATGAGAAACATTTAGTCAAACGTCAGGGAAGCGAGATCCCCTGGAGCAGAAGAGCTCCATGCATTGTGTGTTTTATTCTCTGTTTTCTTTTTCTGAAATCCTATAAAGTTGCCCTGCCCATTTCTTATATACCTCATGTATTATATTGTTATATACCCCATGTATTACATTCTTATATACCCCATGTATTGTATAAATGTATCTACACACATGCATTATCCATTGCATCTCCTGCTGTAATGTTAGGTCCATATTTTGTACTGGATCTTATCAAAAGCGGCAGGAAAGGCTGAATGTGTGAACAGTGTCTCTCTTGCTCTTCGCCAGGGATCTGCAGACCACCCCAGCTGCCATCTCAGGCTGGCTACTGTGATTTAATTAGTCTGTTTATGTCCTTTCTAATAATAAATTCTGCTCTGTAGAAGGGCAAATGTAGCCAGAATCTGGCTCTTGTTAGCAATGGGGCTGGACACCACTGTGTATGGACCACATTTGAGCTATTCAGCTGCTTATCGCAAAAGCGCGGTAGACACTGTGTCACATGTTCTGTAGCGGCCTGATCAGTGCCGCCCCTCCCTACACGCAGAACACGCGCTGTGCGTAGGGCCCCACGATCCATGGGGGGGCCCATTTTCCG